>JANPWX010000087.1:5648114-5661399 GCA_024734555.1 Trochalopteron elliotii
CTCCCGGCGGGCCCGGCTGCCGCAGGAACGGGCTGCCGGGGGAAATGGGCCGCCGGGTGCCCCTTGCTGACATTACCGGGAGGGCTGCTGGCTCTTACCTAATCCGGTGGGAGCAGAGAGGGAGGGAGGTTTTTACCCATCCTACGGCTTCCCCTTAAAGCTTTAAAGGCTGGGGACCTTCGTGCTTTCTCCTTCTCCACGGTTTTAAAAGGACGGGAGATAACAGCGTTTGTAGTGAAAGGCAAAGCATCTTAACTGTTTCTTCAGGAGAAGAACCAAGTTTCTTTTCTGGTGGTGAGCTGGTGGCACTTTTATTTTATATTTGTATTAATGCAATATTTCTCCAGTATTTTCTTTGCACCCTCCTTTTCAACCAGTCTGGGTGAATATTGCCTTGTCTCTGTAATGAGCAGTATGCTCATAGTCTAAATAAATAGATAAAGTGACTTGATTTGTTTAACGTGGCACACGAGTGTCTGTTAGGGAGCTCACAGCTAACTGGACTAGGTCATGAAGGACATGGGATATTCCACGCTCGGGACATAGTTTCAGTTGTCTGTTTATCTCCCTTCTAAACTGAGACTAGCACGGTGCATTCCAGAGGGGGAGGGAAAATGGAAGGGACTGTTCTCAACCCTGATTTAATCAAGCTGGTCTGCAAGAAGATTGGACTTACTGAAGTACAGGTACACTAATACAGAGGTTTTTAGGGTAAAGCTTAGATTTCTGGACTATTAATTCGTTGCAGAAAATAACTTTGAGGAGTATACCTAAAGTAAAAATCGAGTGCTAGAAATTGTGTTCATTTCAATGGAAACTAATGTTCATAAATAGCCTTTGCCCTTTTCACAGCAGTGAAAAATCATAGAGGAAAGCACAAGAATAAGACCTATTCATCAGTGATACAATTTTAGAAATCTGTTGTGACTCAAGAATTCTGAACCTGATGAAATGATGGGCATTTTTGACCTGAAAGTGTATCCAGATGAAGTAGCTTAACTGTTAATGTGCCATTGATAAGGTTTTAATGTCATAGGCCAGTTGGACTGTGGTAGAGGAGTTAGCTCAGAAATTCAGTGGCTCCAGCTAAGTAGGTGTGAACTAAGGAAAGTAAATACTTTGAATAACATGAGTACTTTTCATAGTTAGGTTTGAGTAGAGTTGCTGCTCTTTGCTTAGTGTGAATTGAAAAAGAAATCCTGCTCAAATGTCAGACACCTGCCTCTAATTTGGAAAAGGGGAGCATGAGCGTGTTCATGTGAAAAGCAACTCTTTGGGCTGAAAATTCAAATAAATCAAGTAGGGCTGTTTTGTGAACTATGGGCTTCAGATGAAACATTCTGGAAGACTGTGCATGCAACTGCTCTTAGAAATGTGATGTTCTTAATTTTAAGTTAGAATCACTGTGCTTTATTTTTCTTGTGCAGTAGTGCTTTTAGTCTTGCAACTGTCAGCTTTAAAAGCTGGACTGAGTTTGCCAAATGGATTATTAGGGTCTTTTTTGCTTTAATGATTGTCTTATTTTCAGGAGCTAAACTGATGTAGAATAGTCGAGGTAAATGAACGAAATTTGAAATTGTTGACGCATACAAAGATCTCAGTTCTGCACTTGTGCCATGTGCATGTAGCCAGTGCAGAAAGGCAGAGTGTGCCCTGTGTTTGCAGCTGCTGCCTGTGGTTACCTGAACTCCTGCTCAGTGCTGTTGGTGCTACCTGCTGCAGAGAGCAGCAGCACTGAAGTGAGGATGCTGGCAGCCTCTAGTTCATCTCAGCCATCACGTGGTGCCTGAAGCTCAGGATCTCAGCTCCAAAGTTTAGTCTTAAATGTCATCAACATTGTAGATGCAGATTTTTTTTTTAGACTGGATCTTTGCTTTTTTTGTTGCTTTGGTTTATGAAGGGAAATCAGCATTAAAAAAGTAAAAACTAGTTGTAATTTAAAAAAAAAAGTAAGAGGTTTTTGGTTTTTGTTTTTTTTTACTTTGACAAAATACACAACAGAGACATATTGTTACCTTAATAAAATGTTTTTATTAATAAGAATGTTTCATTGATAAGAAAAATTCGGTGTAAGCAGGTTGCTCTTCTAAGTGCACGTAACTGTTCCTTTCCTAAATGTTCGATGTCATGATAAAAATGTAATTTTTGCTGTGTGTTTTCTGTGTACAGTATCACATTGTGGGCTAGAAATTGGAAGATAGGCATTAATACTGTATTGTTACCATGAGCTGTTCCTTCAGGTTTATCTTAGATTTTGCTGTTAGCACATAATTGCATGTAAGCAAAAATCTTCCTAAGTCAGTGACCTGGGGTTGTTTGATATGCCGGGGTATGTTCAGTTGTCAGCTTTACAGTGGAGTAAAGGAAGACAAAAGCCCCATTAATGCCCCATTTAATAGTCTTTAAGTTTTGTGCCACTAGAGAGGGGAATTCTAATTCTGATCCAAACTGCATACCATGTTTCTGTAATGGCCAGGACAGCTATTATAGATATATGCCTGTTTGAGTGACTGTATAAAATGATGATTCTGTGTGTTATCATAGGAATAATGAGAGATTTGGTTATTAATTCCACAGTACTTTAATCAGATAAAGTGCTAGATAATTACAGGTAACCAAATGGTCCACTTCTGATTTTCAATTGTTTTTCTTTATACAAGCTGAATATGAAAAGTGAGGTTGGCTGTGTTTTCAGGGAGGAAGGGAAGTGTTATTTAAATGATAAAATCTGTATTTGTCCTCTTGCACCTGGAAAAATTAATTACAGAGTTATCATGGATATATTCCAGGGCAATTGATATAAGAAGTGCAATAGGTTGCTCTATAGACAGTTGCTGACCTTTTCCTTTTTGGTCTGCCTTATCCAGAAACACATTTTTATCTCTTCTTGTAGCAATTGATGACCTTGCTGGACATGAAGAACAACAAGGAGAGTGTAGTGATAACTTTGGCTGCTTAAAAAATTACTCATCCACTCCTTAAAAGTGAAAGAGAAGTTCTTTCAAGTGTGGTTTGTGTGGCTGGGGTGGTTTAACCCCAGCTGGCAGCTCAGTACCACACAGCCTCTCTCTCTTATGTCCCCACCTGTGGGATCAAGGAGAGAATTGCAAGAGTAAAAGCAAAATAAAACCTCTTGGACTGAGATAAAGAGCGTGTAATAGGTAAAGGAAGAGCTGCACACACAAGCAAAGCAGGCCAAGGAATTCTTTCACCATTTCCCATGAGCAAGGCAGGTGTCCAGCCGTGCCCAGCAAAGCTCCATCGTGCTTGGTGGGTACTTGGGGAGACAAAAGCCATCACTCCAAACATCCCCCTGCCTCTTCTTCCACACAGCTTGACATGCTGAGCATGATGCCAGATGGTGTGGGCTGTCCCTCTGGTCAGCTGGGGTCACCTGTCCTGGCTGTGTCCCCTCCCAGGGTGTTCACCCCCAGCCTCCCCACTGCTGGGCTGCTGTGGGGAGCAGGAGAGGCCTTGACTGTGTGCAGGCTCTGCTCAGCAAGAGCAAAACCATCTGGATTTATCAGCACTGCTTCCAGCACAAACCCAAAACACAGCCCTGTCCCAGCCACTGCAAAGACAATGAACTCTACCCAAAGCAAAATCAGCACTGTGGCATGAAGTCTTTAAATATTTTAAGGTTCTTTTCTGGAATTCTTACACACAGTACTGAACAGAGCAAAAAGTAATTCAGTCTGAAGAAAGACAACAGTCACTTTTCAAGGTGTTTTTTTTTAATGCTGTCAAGGAGGAGCATTTAAAATGCCACACTTTCAAGAGTTACTTTCAAATACATGTTCAGATGAAGTATGTGGAAGGAAAATTGTTCTTTAAATTTTGCTAATGTATGTATTGTGCAAAGGCTTTAACTGGAGTAGGAGTATTTTAAAGTAATTTGCTGTTAAACTACAGGAAGGAAAGCTTTAAAATAAATTGCATTAAAATTTCTAGAATTGGTGTCTAGCTTAGAAGTGTACATGTGTTAAAAGGCCTATCTTTGTTGTTTCTGTTTGCTCTGTGTTACAGATCTTTCATTAGAGAAAGTTATATGTCTTATATATTTTACAAGGGGATGACAACTGCGATACAAAGTTTCTGGTTTGTAACTCTTGGTACAAGTTGCTTCATGCAGAAGTGAGATGTAGGTGTTAGTTTGAAGTGGGGTTTAAAAGGTTCTTTTCCCCCCCTATGATTTTTTTCAAAAGTCTGCATTATTCCTAAAATATGTGGTTAGTTGTTGTTCACACATCAGTGTTAGGAAAGGAGGAATAATAGAAGATGTAGCACCACACAAGCTGTGGCACATCCAAGGTACAGTTGCTGCTGGGCTGCCAGTGTTAATTTGAAATGTTGCTCCACTGACGGGAATGCAAAACATGTGAGCACTTTCAGTCCCAAGTTCAGTCTGTGAGGAGAGGGTTCCTGTTCCCTGGAGCCCTTCCCAGGGCCGATGGCACCGTGGGACCCTGAGCTCAGCCCTGCTGCAGGAGGTGTCACCCTCTGTCACTCTGGGCGTGCTCAGGTCCCTGTCAGGGCAGGCTTAGAGCTGAGAAAGGATTGGTGCTTGGCTTTGGTGCTTCCTGGGTGCCAGGGGAAGTGCTCAGGTGCTTGTGCAAGACTGTTCTTGTTGAATACATTACCTTAAAGAGAAAGAAAGCCAGTGGGTAAAAAGCAGGCAGCACAACCACTCGGTTTGGCGGCAGCCTGCTTTTGTTTGTTGTGGAAATGGTGGAATGACACTGCAGCATCCTGTGTGTGTGTACCTGGTGTCATGGGGGCTGTAGCTGATGGGTCATTCTTCGTGCTGTAAGTAAACCATTTTCTTGTAGTGCTGTGTGAAAGCTCTTAAGAAACATTGTAAGTGAGCAGTTTTCTTCAAAGTGCTGTTAAAATATTTAAAAACCTTTAAAACATGGTATGTTGCTACTTTGAAAGATAGTGACTTAACTCCTTTCTGTAAAAATGGAGTCTTGATTTTTTTTTTTAATTAACATCATTACCTTCTGTCTTTTTTTTTTTTTTACCAACGTGTGTCTGCTACAGTTTTATATTTTAATCTTCTTAAATTACCTAATCTTGTTTTGGAAATCATGTGTTAAACATACTTTGATATACATTTTTGTGTTGATACCTGTATGACCCCACTTCAAGGTGTAAAAGAGAAACTTCACGTGTTTAAAGCTGATCACTTTTGCCTTAACTCTTGCTCCTTTCTGTCGCACAAGGTGCATGTGCAATTGTCTTCTTGTAAAAGTTGTGAAAATGCTCTGCTCAGCTAATATTTTGGTTTCTGAATGACTGTTTATTTTGAAATATATATGCACATGTATATATAAAAGTCTTTAGAGTCACAAAACTACTTTCACGGACAGGAATTTCCCCCCTTGTTGTGCATGAAGGCATCAACACAGTTGGGAGTTAATTTGTATAGGGTTCATCTCTGTGGCCAATATCTGTATGATTGCACAGGGCACTGAGGAGGTAATTTGGAGACTGGTTGCACAGGTGTGACTGGGGAATCATTTGGCTGGCAGATGTTGATGGTGTACTATGAAATTTCAGTGTGGCTTTGTGTTGGGTCAGGTCTAATTATTAGAAAGGAAATTTTACAGATTAAAAAATATGCATTCCAAAATAGCAGCTGAGATGGACATTCTTCCAAAGCAGCACCTGTAAAGCAGTAATGTTAAGAGCACTTTTGTGCCTGTTGAGACCAGGTGCTGACTTTAAAAGTTTTGTTTTAGCATCAGGTCTTCTGTTTAAACAGAAGTTGTTGTTCCTTGTATAGTCGAAATTCTTCCATGGATATACAGGTGCCCTACTAATGGAGTTGAGTGTAGTGAAGAAGAGGTTTTCATTGAAAGCTGTTCTTTAATGTGCATATAAGGGAGTAGACTTAAGGTTGCCTATGAAACTGTAATTTTTTTATTTCCCTTTCTTTTGAATGCTTAATCCCCCCAACCTATTCTGGTTTTGTTATACTTGTGTAAAAGAAAAAGGCTAAAAAATGCTGGATTTCACAACTGTGCTTTAGACAGTGATTCACAGCTAAGAGTTGATGTTCAAGATTCAACACTGCAACAGACTCAGGTTTTGCTTTTGAATACGTAACAGAAGAGAGGACAATATTTTGCAGAGAAAAACAGTGATAGGTCTTGAATTTAGAAAGTGCAGATAGAGACAACATGAAGTAGCAGAAAAATATGTCTACTCCTGTCATTTCCAAACCATTTATAGTATCTTGTGTTTTAATTTCTGATGCAGACTCAGGCCTGACTTCAGAGAGATTATGACAGAATTTTAATTTTGTATGCCATGAAGCAATTCCCAAGCAATACAAATAAGTGAAATAGTGCGTACATTTTACTTGGCATTTGAGATGTACCTGATCAGAATTTAATGGCAGTAAAAGAACATGCAATTCTCTTGCCCAAGAGCTTTTTTTTCCTGCTGAATTTAAATAACCTGCTTGAAAATCTGAGTACTTGAAGCTTCACAAAAAAGGGTGAGGGATTTTTTTTTTTTTGATAATTCAAGGACCCCCCTAAAGAAAGGTTGCTTTACTTTTCATAAAACCAGAAGAGCCTTCAGGTTAGATGCAATAGAAGTAGTGAGAAGGGTGTTGCCAATGTCTCCATAATTTGTCTCTTTGATGTACAAAATACTGGAAGGAGTAGAGGGCAGCTATCCATATGTGAGCAGGACTTGGAAAGTAAACAGTGATTGAAATCTGATGATTGAGGACTATAAAAACTGAGATGTTAAATAATTTAACAGTGTCTTTTTAGTGTGTAATGATATTCAGTTATTACTAACCTGAAGTAAATTTGGATTGGGTCTAACAGGGTTAACTTGGTATCCTTATCAAGTAATTTCATTCCTTTTTGCATTAATGGGTGAGACTCCCAGCTACTTGTGGTAGTTTAAAACCTGTAAAAGGCAGGGAAGTACTTGGCTGTGGTGACTCAGAAGCTCGTGACAAAACAGGAACCAACCCCAGGTCTCCCCTGCCACGGACTTGGGCTCTGCACCACTCATCGTGGCTTTGGTGGGCTTTTTTAAAAAGGTTTCAAGGAATGCTCAGTCTTTTCATGCAGCATGGTGGGCTGTGATATGAGCAGCTCCACCCATCTCTGGTGTGTGCTCAGGTTGGAAACTTCCTGGGAGACTGCTCTTATTTGTGAATTAAAGCTTCATTTTAAACCTGAGGGTTTGATGAGAAGCTGAAGAACTGTTGCTCTCTGCAGCAGTAACCAGGCTTGGCTGCAGAGTTGTCAGTATAGCCGAGTTTGAGAAGTTGATCAACATTTTAGTAATGATTTTAAAAATATTAGTTATTGTGGCAATTGAATTTTCATGCAACAATATTACAAGAAACAGTTGATTCAGAATTGATGAGTGAGGAAAAGCTAAATCACAGAAATAAACCAGAGTTGGTTCTAATGGAGGCACATGGGCTTCAAAGAATAGGTTCCAGAAACACAAGGCATGCAGAAAATAGGAGCTTAAAGAAATGAAGTACTGAACAGTGTGGAACCTTCAGACATAAAATGCAAAAATCTCACTGTAATTTTGGACTTCTTTTATTAAGGCCTTACATTGCTTAGAGTCTAAGTTGAGTGCTTTCTGTTTTCTACTTGTGGTATAACAACGAAATACAAAAACCTGTGGCCCACGTTAGATTGCCACAGCTTTCCTTTTGAATTAGAATGCATAGTAGGAAAATTCTAGTTCCAAAATTCAGAAATGTCCATTTAAAAAATACAGACTCAATCCTTTACTTTTCAATGTGTGTTTCATTTTCCTTGTGGTTTGTGTCTGTGATAAAATAAACACATTATCAGATTCTTCTAAAAGTTCTTGCTTTTCAAGATTAAGTTAATTTAAAAAAACAGATTTATAAAAACTCTTAACTCAGATTGACTAGAGATTGTGTAGTTTTGTACTAGAGGATCTGAAAAATTAATAATTTCTGAAGTGTTAAAAGTTAGGCTTCCAGTGGCACTAGTGTGTTCTGTGATGCTGGATGTATTTATGTAGGACCATACCTGACATAACTTGTGGCACCAGGGTCTGAACTCTGGAATAAGTGTCTTGGTTCTCCAAGCCCTCCCCACATTCTTGCCCTCCTGAGTTTAGATTGCTGTGATTTACACAGGCTCCACTGGCATCAGGACTGCATACAGGAGTGCAGAACAAGTGAAGGATCCCAAGAAGTGATGATTTAAAATGGAAGTATGTACAAACCCAAGCAATGAACCAGATGGAGGCATCTTTGTAAAAGTAGTCAATGTACATCATCCTGTCCTGGCTTCCTGCAGAGGGGCTTTCTGTGTCACGGGTCAGTCTCCTGTAGGGCACTCTGTATTTGTAGGTCTCCTTGATTGGCTCTGGTTATTTTGGTGGTCTGCTCCCTACTACTGTCAAGTTATGCAGGAAAAATATTGAACATAAAATAGGTCTTGAATTTGAATTGGAATAGTTATCACAAGAAAGACTTGGTGAGTGGAGACACATCAAAGTACAGGTAGTTCTTTTAGCTGAGCCTTACTGAATTAAGGTAGGTGCTTCCATGCCACACCCTCCTCCCCGTGTCTGCCACAGACACAGCAATGGTGATGCAATATTGCGTGGCAATTACAGCATGCACTGAAGAGTATGGAGTTTGCAAAATCAGACTGAGGAGAGAAACACAGCCCCCAAATTGTCACACGTGGTAGGATTTGCTGTTCATGTTTACAGAGGGGGTTGGTTATTTTTTTTTTCCTTTTATTTTAGAAATTCTAATCGAGTGTAATTGTATACAGAGCCCATCTATGATGCCTTGTAGAACAATTGAGTGCTTCCTGTTTAGAGACTTCTGAATGGCAGGATGTGTTAGAGCATGAAAAATACCTTTTCTCTTTTCTGCTGCTCTTACTAGTTTGCTCTGTAGCTGATCCTTCTGTATACTGCCTTACTTTTTATTGTGGCATTGTATGCCCAGAATTTTTAAGAAGGGCACTGTCTCCCTCTGTTTATAAATATTAGTGGGCTGAATTGTTGAAGGATGGTTCTGATACAGCTCAATTCAGTGTGCTCTGTGCACAGTGAACAGAAACTAGATTCTACTAAAAATAAAACTCTTTTCCCTGTTACTTAGTTTGCATAGAGTTACCTGTATTTTCATATGAAGTTTTCTTTACTTTCTTAGATTTTATGATTTCTGCCATCTTAATTTCAAGACCAGAGTGCAGCGAGCTGCAGGCAGGCAAACTCTGTTGGGTCTCTCAAGGCTCCTGGGGCACAGGTGCCAGCTTGGGTCCATCCCATGGTTTATGGTGCTGTAGGGTCTGTGTGCAGGCAGATCTGGGTGTCCTGTGGCAATGGGGGCTCTGGCCATTGGCTGCCTGCTGATCCTGGCACTGGGGATACAGAGCTGGGGCACAGGGGAAGAGAAGGCTCTTGTCACACAGCACCACCAGGTGCAGTGCAGGACTGTGCAGGGCACAGCCTGCTGCAGTGTTTCTCCATCACCATCTTCACACCTCTCTGCTGGCTGGATTTGGCAGTGCCACAGCAGTACAAGTTACTTGCTTGCTTTAAAAAGGAAAAATATGGTCAAGTCCAGTGTGGAAGTGGTCCACAATCTTTTTACTGCAAGCATTTGGTTTGATTTGTATGTAAAAAGTGTGTTTTCCCTGTGTTTTTGTTTAGCTGTGTATAGTTTCACTAGCTAGTTTGTGGCTGAACTCCCTTTTATTACATTAGAATACCGAATATCAATAATTTTTATTTTGTTGCTTATACCAATTTATTTAATGTATTATTGCATTTTCTTTTTTCACAGTGACATTTGATTAGTTGGTTTTAATATAGCTTAAATTTTCAGGAATTTCTTTGATAGTTCCTGTAGCTTTTGCTTTCTGTCTTCCTTCCTTTCCTTCCAAGCTCAAAAAGCAGGAGAGATAAGCGTCCTGTTTTGCTTTATGATTTGTAGGGAGTCTGAATTTACAAGGAAGCCTCCTTTTTTATTTAATTCTGTATATAAAGTGTAAAAGCTGCATGTTCTCTACCTATAGAGTACAAAGTGAGCAATCCAAACTCAGATTTTGGCTATTAATCAGACATTTTTAGTTTTCCTTGGACTGAAATTTAGGAGTTTATCAGTTTTTTTCACAGAGCTTTGTTCCTCAGCTTGTCTTCCTTGACAAGGTTGGAGAACCATAGCAGCATGGGCTCCAGTATTCTGTGCAAAGGTGGATGTTGAAGCTCTGTTTGACTGGAGAACAGGTTATTCACTTGTTGGAATTGATTAAGTTCTTTGTTGCATTTAAAATTGAACACTTCAGTCATAGCAGTTGGTTACTAATGTGATTTTGATGTGGTCATTGTATGTCTTCTACAGGATACTGTTCCTTCCTAATCTTACCTTCTGAAGTTGTTGGAAAGAAAATCTTTAACAGTTAGGGAAAAACCTCTCCTGGGCTGATGTTGAATATTCCAGCACGTCTCCACAGGAGAAATAGTGAGGACAGTGATGGGACAGAAGTCAAACAGCACTGACTGAAGTCAAGTTTTTGTGTTGAGTTAGAAATAGGTCACTCTAATTTGGTGGGTGTAACAATGCTGTTGTCAGTGTTTCCATGGCTGTGTTAGTGTTGCATCTGCCACAAGGAGCGTGCAGAACTGGGAGAAGGGCTGGGTGGGCACTGCCTTGGCTCCAGTGGGGATCCTGTGGGGTACAAGGGGACATGTGTGGGACACATCAGAAACATGGGGAATCAGGGCCTGGGAGCTCACTGCTGTGGTGGCCACCAAGACAATTCCATGGTTATATTGGGATTTCCCTTCCTGGTGGTTGGAAAATGGGGTTGGTAGGGAACATCTTGAGGTGCAAGAAAAAGATTACCTGCAGTTTCAGGCAGACTGGGTCACTGCAAGGTAGTGGGAAATGCTCTAATTGTGTATGAAAAAGAGATTTAACTGTACAGATGACATTTTGGCAAAGGAAATCATCAAGAGTCTTGACTCAATTTTGTATATTTATTCTGGTCTCATTTTATAATATTCTGTTTCATTGGATTGATCTAGCTTTTGCTTGTTATGCAGGAAAAGAGAAGCCCGGAGGTGTCTGAAATAACAAATAGCATAGTTAAGGGCACCAAAGAAAACAGTGTCTGGAAGGGTTGAAAAAAAATCCTAATTCATTAGTCAAACCCAGAGTGTATAGAGACTAAATTGTATTATATAGTTGATAAAAAAATTCTGTCATGAACTGTATTGTAAAAATTCTGAGGTAGGCCAGCAGGTCCCGAGGCTGTGTCTGAGCAGGGGCACACACATCTGTCTGTCCTGGCCTGCATTTGGTCCTAACCATGCCAGGGCCTTGGGATCCAACATCTGCCAAGAGCTGGGAAAGAGAAACTCAGAGACTGCAAAAGGCAAAACCTTGGGCCCTAAAAGTCTTTCAAATGAAGTAAAATTAAAAGTACCAGTTTCTTAAAAAATATTAGCAAGCTTTTCTCTGATGTATTTTATGTTTAATGAGTGTTTTTAACCTTTCATTTAGCTTTTGGGTTTTGACATTCTTTGGCTTGTGTCACATCTTGAAAAAAGTAACTTGTCAGTGTTTTTCACAACTTCATCCTGTTCTCATTTCTCAGTGCTCTCTAACAGTACTGTGTGTAAAAATGACTTATTCTCAAATATGCTTGTAACAGTTGAAAAAGTTGAAAGATTTTCTATTACTTTCTTGGTGGCTGTAATACATTAAAAGTGCATTTTGAATGGAAGTTCCTGAACTCAGTTTTGAAATGTTGTAGAAAAAATATTTTATTGCATCACATACAGACAATTGAGATAAATCATTTTTTCTGTCCTTCTGTCACTCTTATATTAGACTTTTCCCCTTCCAACCATGAAGATGACTATACAGAGCTTTTGTGTGTGTTTTTTCCCCCAAACTAATATTGTTACCCTTTCAAAAGCAAACTAAAATGCTAAACTCAAGTCTAATCTATTTGATATGGGTGAGGATATGAGAGAAGTGGATGATGCTAAGTTGAATTTGTCAAAGGTGCCCTGTGTTCCAGTGAAGCACGGATGTGATTTCTAGAATGTGTCTGGAGCTCACACCTTGGTAAGGTGAGAAGTTGGAAGTGGAGGAGTATCGGTCTAGTCCTATTTACTGTTGTTAATTCCCTGGCACGAGACACACTTTTCAGCTTCTTCAAACTACTTTCCATGTACTTGTGCCTCAGCAGAGCTTTTTAACCAGTGGTTTTGTTGTGTGTTCCCATTCCCGCAGTACTTTGGTTCTGTGTCCAAAGGCTTTGTCCCGGGGCGCTGTGCGGCCTCCTGAGCGCAGCAGAGCACACGGGCAGCAGCGGCTCTGACCTATCCAGGGGCCCGTGGCTGTGCTCTGGGGACACTGCCACACAGGGGGAGCCCAGGGCATGTTTCACTCACCTCATAACATGCTCTTAGTTTCTCAAAAGCTGTTTCTGTGCAGTTTTTCTTCAGCTTTTCTGTTCTACATTTAGACTTTCTTGACTCCTGCCTGGTGGGATGCTGTATATTGCACATTTGCGGGTGAGACTGAAGGAAGCCTTGGATCGAGTGGGCAGGTTTTTTTAATAGCAGTTGGGCATTATTTGCAGGTATTACAGTGCTGAACAAGTCGTCTTGAAAAGAACTTGGATTTCAAATAGTAGGAAAGCATTTTTGAAGATAATTCCCTTTACTCAGATAGTGTAGCCTTACTTTTTATGTGACCACAACAGTTTATCTCAGTGTGTTTGTTCTGTGGCCTCCAGTGAAAGTTGTACTGCCATGATCTTACTGTCATTACATCAGCATTCCATAATGTCTAAGTTTTTCTGAGCAAAATGTGTGCATCATGCAAGCATGTTGACTTGGTTTCTGACTGCTTTATCCTTTTATCTGTTCTAATTTTTTTTATTGTCCAAGTAGGTAATCAAATACGCCACACTGTTCTAGCTCTGTTGGTCATTTTTCCTTGAGATTACGCGTTTGCTTAATTGAATAATATTTATACAAATGGAGAAAATGACTGTTGAATAAGATTTTACAGATCCACAGTGAAAAATGCTCATCTGAGGAATATCCTTGAAATAGGAGGAAGTGATTTTCATGTCTTAGAAGAGTTTTGAATGGAAGCTGTAGCTTTTTCAAAGCGGTTATTTCGGGGGAAGCAGAGACGTTTCTCGGTGCGCACGTGTGAGGCGCGGCCGGCTGCTCCTCCGGCCCGCGGGCAGGCGGGAGCGGGCGGAGGGGCCGGATC
>JANPWX010000087.1:5661794-5674116 GCA_024734555.1 Trochalopteron elliotii
CGGGGCTCGCCGGGGGTCGCGGGGGATTTGGCCGCGGTCGCCGCCCGGCCCGCGCCCCGAGCCCGTCTGTGCTGCGCGGACACGCCATGAGCTCCTCCGCGCCCCATGACGGGCAGATCTGCCTCCAGCGGGCCGTATTCCTGGAAGGGCGTCTGGTCTGCGTGCTTGCCGGGGAGTAAAACCTGCAAGGGGAAAGGTAGCGCCGTTTAAATTGTCTTGTGCGCAGTATTTAAAGCTGGGCTTGTAGGAGCTATTAAGTTGTGTCCCGCGGGAGGTCTCCGTAGCCTGTGCGTGTCACCTTTCCCAGAACAGTGTCGAGAATGCTTTTAGCAACAGGTCGGTGCGTTCAGATGTTACCAAGAACAGCTTTTCTTGATTTAGAGCTAGGACATCTTAAGATGCGTTTTCCCCTTTTCACTCTTACTGTTGGGTAAATTTTTCAAATATATACAGTCTTTTTGATAATTAAAGAACCTTAAAGGAGTTAAAGGACCTAATACTCTTGAAAATGACACCTTAGTGTTCCTTAGTTTGTTGCTGTTGCTTAGAAACTTGTTCCTAGTGTGTGCAAATAAAGATAATAGCAAATATTGCATATAGGTGTTTTTACCTGTAGTATGGGGTTTGTAACTAAAAATAACTTTAAACTTTATCTCCGGTTCTGTGGTTGTTGTTTTTCCTTGGTTTGCAAATTCTACTGTTAAAACTTCTACTTGTGATTAACTTGTCATTTTTGAGATAGCCATAAAAGATGTATTATTAATCTTCGTGTTAACAAGAGTGATGAAAATGTAGGCTTTGGGCAGGTTTAGGCTTGGTAAATTACAGTTTATAGCCTTATCCAGTGTCTTTGCTGCATGCTAATCTCTGGTTCAGAGATTCCTGCTGGTTTCTGTTCCCTGCTCCTGTGAGTGTTGTGGAAGGTGTGTGAAGGCTGCACACACAGGAGCACGGGTAACACAGATCTGTTCTCCAGTGCCTCCATACCTCAGAAAGCTCAGGTGGGAAATGCATCTGTGCACGAGGTCTTTCACAAAGTTTGTAGGTTGCTTCATTAACTGTTGCATGGGCTCAGCGAGGTGTAATTAAAGACAGCAGAGCTCACCCAGCCCGTCAGGCTGCCCAGGGAACTGGTCTGACGCAGTGGTTTTCACCAGCATTATCTGCAGGTTACGGGGGATCCCTGCATCAGGACATACAGGGTCGGGCAAGAGGAAGCACGCACACACTTTTCTGAAATGTGTGTGTTGGCAATATTTGAAGGGAAACACTTCCAGAATTTTACATATGAATATGCTTGTTATTTCCAAGCTCTTCCCGAGAGAATGGTGTGATCAGCATTGGTTTTCCTGTGTCAGATGGTTTGTTGTGGGGCACAGAACTGCAGGGTGACCCCACCTGTAGTTGCAGCTGACAGAGGCCTGGCTGCTCCAGTCCCCTGGCTGGTGCAGCATCACTTCCTCGGGACACATGCTTGATTGGTCACAGACATCCTAAACTTCTCGTCTAAGCCGGAATGCCTCACAGTGGGAAGATACAGGCAAAGGACACAAACATTCTTGTCATATCTCTACAGTATCAGTTATGGATCAGCACTGAAAACTGCTGCATGGGTGTTTTTCCCAAGGATGAGAGTTGGGTATTTCTAGACCACCAAGCCTGAGATGGAGGAAGAGAGTTTGTTGGGTTGAGGAGATGTGGTCAGTGGGCCTGAGACTCATAAAATCAGTCACTGAGTATCAAACCTTAGACACTCATACTTTCCTAGCTCTGGGGAGAGGTACTTCTGTGGAGGAATTTGGACTTGTCTGTCTCTCATTACTTTCTGAATGTCAAGGACTAAGTCATTTTGCAAGTTGGAATCTCTTAGTTCCTCTGCCTTGTGCCCTGAACAGTGCATGTCTTGCAAAAGCATGCACAGTATGCTGCTCTGAGCTGTCTGGTCCAAGTATGAGTAAGTTTGTGGGTGAAATGATGCTAAATATGGGAAGCTTGCCTATTGCCTAATATTCCCATGTCAAATAGCAAGGAGATTAAAGATGAGGTTTATTTTGAGAGCTTTATACGTACGTGACAGATCCAGAGCTGTTTGTACTCGCAGAGAGAGGCACTCAGGGTGGCTGAGAATTGTACTGTGTAACAGAAGCCAATTTTGGATGGCATTTTATTTAACTGCCCTTTACCTACAAAGGTATGGTTTATTTTTTCAAAACTGTGTTTATTTTTTCAGCTAGTGCTAGTATTTCCTTTTCCACAAGAATGAGAGTTAGGAGTGCAGGAAAACATAACATGTTAAGAAATACGGTTGATACTTATTCTACATCTGTGGAATGCCTCGAGCAAGCTGTTTGGTCAGGCAGCTGTCACCTTTGTCTGGGACATTGGAAAGGACAGAACTTCAGTGGGAGTTCCACTGAACATAGAACTTCATCAAAAGGGCCTTTCCAAGGGACTGCAGATATCTGAGTATTTATGTGGTAAAATGAATTCTCAAATTTAACAAGTGAAGTCTGAATTTTTAGTCTTATTCAGGAAATTGAATAAAGTGATTGCTTAGGGGTTTTTTTGTGGTATCCTCATAAATGGTTTAGTTAAGGAAGCTGAAGCAGTGGCTGTGCTTTGCAAGCTGTGGGCCTCAGCAGCAGAGTAATGAAAATGAAGAGTCACTGCCCTATCCTGGGGAAAAAAGCAGGCTAATAATTGTCTGAGCTGAAAAACAATAATTGTTTTTCAACTTTTTCTCTAAAAGTTACACTGTAAACATGATTACTGAGAAGGCCACCTATCCAGAAGATAGGGTTTTTTTCATTAAAAATGCCTTGTTTCTCATACACAGCAGCTTAGAATTGTTCCATACACAGAATTGATACACATACGTGATCTGGGTGAAGCATTTCATAAATGCAATAATAAAAATAAAAAACAGCAATAACAAATTTCTTATTTTTAGCATGTCTTTACTCCTCTCCCTTGCAGCCTCCGGTAGGTAAATGCCACTTTAGAACAATGAGCAGAACTTCTTCACTTGTTCAGTTTCCGTGTCATGGAGGTGTCTGTACCCTCTGTGTACAACTGATGTACACATACCGTGTATGTAGTTGGTACTGTATGGGGGGTTTTTGCTTTCATTTGTATCTTATTGTCTCTTGAAGCTTCTTTGTGAGTCAGGAAATGCAGTCTGCAGAGGCAGTGAGGCATGGTTAGATCTGAATGGTGTGTTGTCTGTTCTGTTGCAGAAATGAGCCGTCAGACCGCCACAGCACTCCCCACAGGTACCTCCAAGTGCACGCCATCGCAGAGGGTGCCCGCGCTGACGGGCACCACCGCCTCCAACAATGACCTGGCCAGTCTCTTCGAGTGTCCCGTGTGCTTTGACTATGTGCTGCCACCCATCCTGCAGTGTCAGAGCGGCCACCTGGTCTGTAGCAACTGTCGGCCCAAACTCACGTGCTGCCCCACTTGCCGAGGCCCGCTGGGCTCCATCCGGAACCTGGCCATGGAGAAAGTTGCCAATTCCGTACTCTTCCCGTGTAAATACGCCTCCTCCGGCTGCGAGATAACTTTGCCCCACACGGAGAAAGCAGACCACGAGGAGCTCTGTGAGTTCAGGCCTTACTCCTGTCCCTGTCCCGGTGCTTCGTGTAAGTGGCAAGGCTCTCTGGATGCCGTCATGCCGCACCTGATGCATCAGCATAAGTCGATCACGACGCTGCAGGGAGAAGATATAGTGTTCCTGGCCACGGACATTAATCTTCCTGGTGCTGTTGACTGGGTTATGATGCAGTCTTGTTTTGGCTTTCATTTCATGCTAGTGTTGGAGAAACAGGAAAAGTACGATGGTCACCAGCAGTTCTTTGCAATTGTACAGCTGATAGGAACGCGCAAGCAAGCAGAAAACTTTGCTTATCGACTCGAGCTAAACGGGCATAGGCGGCGATTGACTTGGGAAGCAACTCCTCGATCCATTCATGAGGGAATTGCAACAGCCATTATGAATAGTGACTGTCTAGTCTTTGACACCAGCATTGCACAGCTCTTTGCAGAAAATGGCAATTTAGGCATCAACGTAACTATATCCATGTGTTGAAATGGCAATAAAACCTCTTCAGGCCAGTGTTTAAAACCGTTGCATTTAATTTAGCAGAAATAGGGTAACCATCTTTGACTGTCAGACAAATTATTTGGTAGATGGAGGGTAGACATAAATGAAGGTAAATAAAAGGAAAGGCTGTTAAATTACAGGAAGCAGTTGCATGTAGTAACTAATATATT
Organism: Trochalopteron elliotii; assembly: GCA_024734555.1. NCBI lineage: Eukaryota > Metazoa > Chordata > Aves > Passeriformes > Leiothrichidae > Trochalopteron > Trochalopteron elliotii. The sequence goes on from JANPWX010000087.1 coordinate 5,666,067, forward strand.
TAAAATAAGTCAACAGTAAACCACTGAAAATATATATACACCCAAAATGGGCATCTTTTGTATTAAGAATTGATTCTACAGGAAATGTTGTAAAATAATTCTAAAAACTTGTTTGTAGATTGATTGTACTGTTGAAAAGGATACTGTTCCGTGTTTTTGTTTGTGTTTTTTTCCTCCCCCTTTGACTGACAAGCCATGTTGAGCGGTCTGGTCTCTGGCCGCTGCTTCCCCTCCTCTCCCCACCCCCCCTTTGTAAGTCACTACATAGTATTGCTGCTGTTTGTGTATATTTTTTGTGTATTTGCTAATTTTTATTAACTTCTAGTTTTTCATTAAATAAATATGACTTTCTTTTCTGTAATTCAGGTTTTCCTCTTTTTTGTATCTTTTTAAAATTAATTACAGGTGTCATCTTTTGATATGCATAATTGCTATGGTAAAACTTATATTTCTGTATGTTTGGTAAATTTTGTCTCTTTCCAGTAGTCAATTCATTGGTGATACTGTTCTTAATTGAGCTATTTGTGAATGTACTGAACTCGAAAGGAGTGCTTATGTTCAAAGATGTGTCAGGAAAGAGACAGCTCCTTTAAAAACAGGTCTAGATGTTGTTGTACTTTGAGTTATCTTCTAACAAAAATGAACAATTATTAAGAACTTTCCAAATTGAAAAAAAAAATAGTAATTCACGTTTCAAATTTAGAGATGCTTAGAAAATTGATTGCATCCGTGTATTTGTTGGTTTGCAGTACAAAGAAAGTATTGTACTACACAGTATTTGTATTATAAAAGCAGACCATTTGTCTAAAAAAAAAAAAGGCAGTCAGAGTGAGATGTTTTCAGTCTTTTTATATTTGTCATTAAAAGATTACCTGGCAAATGAAAAAAACACAGCCAACTTCTGCTTTTTGCTTTAGCTCAAAGTTTGACACATTGATGCTCTTGCTCAGTTTCTTGTCTTCATGTCTTTTGGTTGTTACTAAAGCAACTGTCTGGAAGTGACTTTTGTATCTCATTTTGGTGACATGATCCACATGACAATGCAGACAAATCTCTTCCAGGTGTGACTGACCAGCCCTAAAGGCTTTGGAAGGATACTGGGCTTTATGCAGACTGCCTGTATGTGCAAACCTGAACCACGAATGTAAACGGGATTTGTGTTACAAAACAGACACAGACAAGAGCAGGGGAAAAGCTCTTCCACCTGGAGCAGGAAGGAAATGAAATCTTTGTCAAACCAAGTGCTAGCGGACGTGTCGGGGAGCTGGTCTGGCTATTGACTACTTTTGTAACACATTAAAATACAGTTTATTTACTGTGCACTGTCTTAACTTTCTTATCAGAAGTTGATCTGTTAAGACAACTCTTGTTCTTACTATTTTTGATGCATGATGAGGTAAGTAGTTCTGCAGGTAAGGAACATAAAATCCATTGGGTTGGATTAATAAAATTCTACAGAAATAGTTGGCTTCACGTAGTAGAAGTTTCACTCTGAAAACTTGATACTTAGACTGTTTGAACTGTGCACAGATGTAATTTAAAAGATGTACTGGTACCTTGTGACAGTAGATAAATGCTTCCAAAACTCCTGCAATCTAGCATTATTTTCCTTTTGAATATACAGCCAACTGTTTGCAGTTTTCTAAATTCAGTAATTACTCTCACCTAATTAAGCTTGTCTACATTTACCTCCAGTTTGTCTTTAACAGAAAGTTGGCTAAATGCTCTTTTTGGAGGAGCCCACATCTCCCTGGTGCCTGCCAGGCTCTGGCTGTGCTGAGGGAAGGTGCTGGAGAAGCCGTGTGGCCCCTGTGCCCTGGGAGGCCAGGGCTGTGCAGGGCTGCTCACTGCTGTGTTGGGGAGGGTTCAGCTGGGGCTGTGTCCCCAGGAGCCCTGTCAGCCCTGAACCCTCATGCTGAGCTGCAGTGGTTGCATTTAGGCACAGTGGGCTGAAGGTCAGGGCTGTGCTCTGGCAGAGCCCTCAGGAATGGCCTCTGCAGTGAGCTTTAGAAGCTGCCTGCTGTGCTCAGACAGGTTGGTTCATGTTTCACACAGGACAAGAGCTACAGCAGAACTACTGTATGCTGACTTACTGTAATGTAAATTAGTATTGCTCCATTTGGTGTTAAATAATTGTATAAAACCTTTACTATCCATCATCAGATGGAGTTATGAAATTACCCTTAGGCCCAGATCCTCAAAAGTATTAGAAGCCTAGAGTGTGAGGATCTGGTAAGTCAACTACACTGTTATACATGAAAAAAGAAACCATACTAGAAATCTGTACAGTTTACTACCTTATCTAAAATAAATGGTGTATTAAAGCCTGGCATTGTCTTAACATTAGCTATTTATTTTAGAAAGTGCTGTTTTACTTTGCTGTATTGGGAAGGAGTATTCAAATTTGTCTCTTAAAAGATGAAACGCAGTAGATCTTGCATTTGTCTGCTAGCACTACCTCTGTGGTTTTTCATTGCCCTTTAAAAAAAAAAAAAGGCCTTAAAATGTTTGACAAATGTGGATGTAAATATTTTGATTCTGTTGTGACAGTTCCTGCTAGTTCTTGTTTGCAGTAGTGCTTTAAAATTAAAGCAGGTGAATGGTTTTGTAATCCCGCCTGTCCTGTTGTTTTATCCAGAATCCTTTCCAAGCTGCTGTGAGGAAAGCAGGAGTTGTTCTAGTGTGGGATAGTTCCTATCTGTAGCAGTTTATAGTGTGGATACAGGAACAGAGCTACCACTGCTTTTACTTTTGATAAGCTTCAGCTATTTTGGGGCATTTTTTTGAGGGACTGACGTTTAATCTCTGGTCCATCTAACTGTTCCTGAGCAGATGCTCCCCAGGGTATTGACATCCCTTCAGAAGTTCTGCAGTGCTCTGGCTCGCTGCTGCACGGGGTTATTGTGCTCAGAGAAAGCAAAACAGGGCACTGAAGTGTGGCTGTAGTGTCTGCTCTAATGGGTAATGCTTATGGTTGTTTAAAAAAAATCTCAGCACAGTAGCAGAACCTCCTCAGCTCTGGCAGCAGGGACAGGAAAAGCTGGCACTAAATGCCTGGCATTATCTTCAGAGTGGCATTAAAAACTCACCTTCATGTGGATTTCCTGGGGACAAGACTTAGGAAATGGAGTGATGTGTCAGAAAGTCATCCTTTAACTTTTCTGGGGAGCAGCTCCCTGTTTTGCCATGCTGGAAAGCTTTTTTTAGTAGTCCTTACTCTCTTTTTAAAAAATGCAGATTTGTTTTGTCCATGTGTAAACAGACTGTGCTGGAATTCCGAGCATGTCAGTGCTCTCAGTGCACAGCAGTGCACGATTGTTTCTCCATCTGTTTGGTAAAGGATTTTTCCTTCCTGTTTTGATCAAAAGCAAAGCAGCAGCACAGAGTTACCAGGCTGGGGTTTTACTCAGGGGGAAGTTTCTTTGCACTTCTTCCCTGCACATTTCTCACGAGGCAGAACATGAGTGACTAAGAAGTAGAGCTCTTAAAATACTGACACAGAAGTAGGTTTTATTTTTATCACTTTATTAGATTAAGTCTTTTTGTTGAAGTTGTAAAATCTTTTGTAAAACAGGTGTTGAAATTTCACTGAGTTGATTACAATCAGTGCTGTTATGTTCCAGGTAAATCAGCTTTGTTACCTAGGAAAATGAAAGCAAAGCAAACTCTTACTTTTGATTTTTAGGCAGCTTCTAGAACAGGCTGTTGTCACTGGTACAGTTTGTGTCTCATAAGCACTTTGGGGTTTGTTTCAGAACCAGTGAACAGGAGAAGGATGTAACAACATCCAGGATTTGCTTGTGGGGCTGACCCTGGAATGAGCAATGCCAAAGGCCCAGATCACACACTGAAGTGCAGCTCACTGAGGTCCAAGGGGAGATAAGAGACAAAGCTATCAAAGGACAGGGAGGCTGCCAGACTTCTTGAACCTTGCATCATTCACAGTGAATAATGATTCAGAATTATCTTGGCATTGTTCAAATGGATTTAACTTCCACAGGTGAACCTCCAAGCTCCACCATCCCAGAACCAAGTGGGTTTGTAGTGGGAATGAAGGACATGCACCCTGTCCCTCCAAAACATTCCTGGTTTTTTTCATGAAGGCCTCAAGCACGCTCCAACCCCCCCTGCTGCTGCAGGGACAGCTGTGCAGATGGGAACTGATGTGTTCTGTCCTTTCCTGCACAACAATTCCCACCTTTCAGTTCTGGCATTGCTTCCTGCATTTGACAGTGGGTGGCTGCAGTGGCCTTGCTACAAACTAGAACCCAGTGCTGAAAGAACTTCCTAACTTCATGTATTAGGGCCATAATGCTTCTCTTCAGATGCCTTAAGTGTATTTTTTTAGATTTCAAACCCCTTATTTTCCCCCAATACTGCTGCTCCTTAGCACATTCTTATTCATTATTCAGTTATTACAGATATTTTGTAAATAAGTAAACTTACACTAAATCAGTTTGCTTTTTGTAACAACTCCACCTATGAGCCTCTCTCCTGCTGCACATTATTCCCTCTTTCAGGATGTGACCAGCTGCTGCCATGTACATACACAGGTGCCTGACAGGCTAAGGAACTTTCCAGTGCTCAAATCCATCAGGAAATGAGATTTCAGATTCTTTGCTGATAAAAAGCAGCCAAGGCCCCTGAAGTGCAGTTGCAGGTTGGTAACTGCAGCAGCAGCATCTGCCTTTAGACAGCACTAACACCCCCATTCCAACAATCCCCTTTGGCTCATAGCTGTACCCGATACCTAAATGTAGCTGAAAGAGATCAAGAACAACGGAACTGGGGAGAGAAGAACCCTCAGGCTGTGCCTGAAGTCTCAGGCTGTGCCTGAAGTCTCAGGCTGTGCCTAGAGTTTGCTGTTGAAGTGCTCCAGGCTGGCCCTGGCCGCGAAGCCGCCGTCGAAGGCGGCGTTGAGCACCTCGTCCAGGCCCGCGGCCAGCACAAAGGTCAGGTCCTGCCGCACGTGCGCCGCGATCTCCTCCAGATCCTTCTCGTTCCTCTGAGGAATGATAACTCTCTTCAGCCCAGCTCGGTGTGCTGCCAGCACTTTGTCTTTAATGCCCCCAACCTGAGAAGGAGAAGAGATACATGTATAAAAACAATGAACTAATCTAATATTGTAACATCACATCAGGAGTTAAATTTTGATGGGAGGTTCTGCCTCCCTCAGTCATTCAGGAAAGCAATTAAAAATGGAGTCAGAGTTGTAGCTCATCATGTGCTTAATGAGGGAAATATGTTAATGTGCTATAGAAAGAATACTGTAACAGCTAATAACGAGAAAAATTAAATTTAGGAGTGCAGGTAAAAGAGAATCAATAGTGGAAAAGTCATTGCTTTTCAGTAATTTCTTTAACAAGAGTGGCCTTCACTCCATCTTTTTTGTATCGTGTGCTGAAGTCCAGTACCTGCATAAGAACAGAAGATTTTTCAGATAAAGGCAGTGTTAGATTCAGGGGGGAAAGATTCTTAAGGAATCAATGTCCCATGAAAAAATAACTTGAGCTGTACAACAAAATATGCACAGCAAAGCAAACCTGTGGAGTGGAGAGGCACTGCTCCATCAGCCTCTGGGCTGAGTTGCTAATGAGATGTAAGCAGGGGGGTTAAATTAGTTTTCCTTACAGCTGTAGCTTCTTCCCCCTAACTCCCTCCTCTTCCTAAAGACCATCTTAGAGCAGAAACTTGTAATTTTGCAATGCTTTAGAGGAGAAGAAGGGCCTGTATTACAGTACAAAGGGCAAAGCCTGGGCTGCTGTGACACAGGGCAGGAGTGAAGGATGATCCTGACCCTGCAAGGGCAGCCCTGGAACAGCCCTGGGAATTCAGTCCCTGAGAGCAGCAGGATCCCAGACGACCCTGGGGAAGGAGGGCAGTGTGGTACATTCACAGGTACCTCATCTCTGCACGCAGCTTTAGCAGCAGGCACAGTGTGGTCACTGCAGGGTGCCTGTCCTGTCAGGCTCTGCCCCCAGAGCCTCCCAGCCCACTGCCTACCATGGCACCTCTGGTTCTGGCTGCAGGGAACAAAATCCTGTCCCTGATTTCCAGCTTCATCCTCCTCCTGGCCATCATTTGGTATGAGATGGTAACTCCCCTATCTGCTTCAGCACCTGTGCCAGGCTCCACTGACACTTTTAACTAAACTCTGTTTGTTTGAACACCTTCTTTGCCTTCAAGCTTTGACAAAGGTTTATGGAAACCCCATTTAGCTGAGCTACATCCAAGGACCAATGTTTGAGAGAAACCTAGAAGTGGATCCATGCATTCAGGAGTAACCTGTGTGCAGTTACTGTCAGAGCTTTAAAACACAACTTTTCAAAGACACCAGAGGTAGTTCTGTACCAACAGTCTGAGGAAGCACATTTAGAAACTGCAGTACAGCTTTAGAGCCATCTTGCATTTTAAGACTTTGAGGTTTCCTTCCCAAGTAGACATTTTCATGTACTTTCCCAAAAAGCCACATCAAGGCTGGCTTTAGCCTGAAAGACAAAGCAGAGTGGGGCAGTCCTGCAGCAGCCTGGCCTCTTCCAACTGCAGAGACTGCAGTGCTGCTAAGGAATGATCCAGCCAGGCTCTGGATCCACTCTTTGCTAAGTGGCTATAAACAGATTTGATATCCAAAACAGGGAGAATTAATACAACTTAGCTCTTTTCTCCAATGATGCTTACTGGAAGAACAAGGCCTCTCAGTGTAATTTCTCCTGTCATGGCTACATCTGAGCACACCAGCCGCCCACTGAAGAGTGAAGCAAGGCAGGTTACTATGGTAACACCAGCAGATGGTCCATCTTTTGTGACAGCTCCAGCTGGGAAGTGCAGATGGATGTCAGTGTTGTCAAGGAGATCAAAACTTCCAGAAGCTTAAGGAAAAAAAAAGAATGGTTTGAATGTTAGAAATGTAAACCCATTTTGTTCCTGGTCTTTATTCCAAAAGCCCACCAAGAACTAAAAGCATTATTTATTAACAGTAGGCTGAAAAAAACAACACAATATTGCAGCAGCCCTAAAAGAGAAATCCCAGTGAGCTTTCCTACATCCAGATTCCTAGAAAAACTGTAATATGATAACCCATAAGCCTGGCATTTGCATGCATTGGGAAACTGAGAGTAGGGATTAATGTGGAAACCAAGGAATTTCTACACAGAATTTTTATGTCCCAAACCACCAACGTCAATGTTTGGAGAACACTCCACAGAAACTCACAATTATAATAAAAGTGAAACTGTTATTTATGGCCTTTCACCTGTAATGGAGTACATGGAGTGTAAACCAGAGCTAAACATGCCCACAGGTAATGCCTGCAGCATTTCATACATTAATTCCATTTTGCTTTTGAACCTACCTAAACTTCCAGAAACAGTGATAGATACTGGTCAGTTATTTGCCTGATCAGCAGATGATCAATCTAGAAAGCACATTTCCACAAGTCCTGGGAGGTTCAGCCAAAAAATAGTTAAAATGTTCTTGTTCAGAGCCCCGTAGCACTGCAATTCCACAGCTGCCATACAAACCTAACGTTCTCAAAATATGAAAACCTAAGACTACAGAAACCTTTTAACAGAACCTGCCAGAAAAAAGGAGAGAAAAACCAGGGACTTCCATATCTGTCTCCATCATGAAAATACTGCTGGAAAGCTTGAGTGTAAAAGTGAGTCAGAGGTAGTGTCTGCCACAACAAAGGAGAAGCACCTTGGCACTGAGGCTGCCCACAACCTTCCAGGCTAGGGCAGGAAGACACAGCTCGTGTTCTGCCAGGCCATAACCACCTCAGCGTGGCAGCAACTGGGAAAGAACTATGCAAAGGCACAGGGGAACTGATCCCATCCTCAGGGTAGCACTGATGGCTGAAACCCTTTCTGTGTCACACGTCCCCAGTGAGTAGCTGGCAGGGTTACTGAACAGTGCAGCCCCAGTAGGGTGCAGTGGCCATCCAGTCCCCATGCCCACCATTGGTGATGGGTTATTGAGCAGTGCAGCCCCAGCAGGCTGCAGTCCCTGTGCCCAGCACTGGTGCAGGGTCACTGAGCAGTGCAGCCTGCAG
>JANPWX010000087.1:5674125-5707063 GCA_024734555.1 Trochalopteron elliotii
TGTGCCCACGCAGTGTCCCCGTGCCCACCGTTGGTGAGGCGGTATCTCTTGGCGTTGCTGCGCAGCCAGCTGATGGCCAGGTGCGCCGACTCCTTCATGACGTCCCCCAGCTGCCCGGTCAGGGTGAGCTGCCCGTCCCCGTCCATCCGGCTCGCCTCCACAAACATGATCTCCCCTCCCAGGGGGGTCCACGCCAGCCCGATGGCCACCCCGGGCTGGCTGAGGCGTTCTGACACCTGCAGGGAAACACAGGAAACAGCCATGAAAAAAAAAATTGCAAAAACAATTCAACAGTGGGTTTTGAAACAACTGTACCCAGCAAAACACGAAAGTTAAGTCAAGTATCTGATCTCTTATATTTTCATTTATTATTCAATGCAGCAGCAGTTGTGGATATGTGTAAACACTAATTACACAGCAGGAGCTGTATGTGGCAGCTTAGCTTAAGGCCATGGCAAACATCTGGGCGTGTCATTCTTGAAACCTTCCCCGCCCCCAAAAACAACATAAGAATCTTTCTCCTCAAAGGACTTCTAGTATTCAGTCAATCCTGACTGAATGTTTATGTGACTTAACCCACCTGCTGGAGTCTTTGCCCTGACTGTTACTCCTGTGACAAAGCCAGTTTTGCTCCCCAGTGTTGTTCCCTAAAAGCCTTTTAAAGGTGGTGGCACTGCCCGAGCTGTGGCCAGCCCAGCCCCCGATGTTGTTCCCTGCAGACATTTACAGACACTTTGGAACAGCAGGAACGTGAATGCGTGCCCAGGCCAGGCAGAGGGGACACCTGACAGCCCCTTCAGGAATTACAAGCAGCCAGAGCCAAGGAAGACACACAGCCCCTTTTCCTGGTTCTCCTGGGGCTCTCCCTTACCTGTGCACTGGCACCAACATCCTGCCATCTGCTTTCATTAGCACGATTCAGCTAAGAAGGCTCTTTCTTTTTCTAGCATTTAAGAAAATTTTACAGAACAGTGTGTTTCATTTTCATGGTATCAAAATACCTCACCAAGCATTTTCATTTTTTCTAACATCAGTTTCTATATCCAGTCCCTGTGTGTTATTAGTTACGGTGATTTACTCTGATTGTTTTAGTAACTACTTAGTAACTCAGGTTAACAAAGTCAGTTCATCCTGGTCACAGGGAAGTCCAACAGTGCTGGAACATTCCCCTTTGCACTGGAGACAGTGCTAGTTTGGCAAACCATCATGGTTTTAAACATTACAGGTGCAATGAACAAAATTAACCGTCCATGCCCTCTCGCAGCCCAAAGCAGCCAGCAACAGGTTTGTGGGTTTGGGGGTTTTGTATCAGTTTTTTTAGCCTGGATCAGTTGAAAACAGTTTAGAGGCTGTTTGAGAGCTCAGGGGCAGAACACAGCAAGTGAGACAACAAAACAAACACCAAATGGTTCTAAAGACTCATCACTTAGCACAGGCTTCCTCCTCTATCCTCAGACTAGCCAGGTACCTCCTCCTACTTTCACAAGTCAGTTGAGATCTGATAAGAGAAACTGGCTGTGTAGTAGGTGTTGATCACCTTTAGACCACTGTTCATTACCTGGTGCCTCCAAAGCCAAGCAGCCTCTCCTGCTGTCCTGGATAGAGACTGGAGCACTCCTACAGAAACCTCCTCAGCTGAGCCTTTTCTCAGCCTGGCAAATGCCCCAGCAGCTTTGAGATCTGGCTGCAGAAAAGACCCAAACACAGCCAGAGCCACAGAACCCCCAACACTCAGGGGAAAGCACACTGGACTACATGCAACACCCACAAAGGGCTCCAGGGAGCCCCACAAGACTGAATCGCTCCCGGCACCTCTGAAGAATTTTTTCTCACCAAAAGTCAGATGAATTTAGATTAGAATAAATCCTGTCTTACACTTTCTAAACAACTTCAATTAAAAATGACCATTCGAATCAGCTGATGTCTGGTGATGTCTGTCAGATGATGAAGATGTCACTGACCCACATGGAATCCTGGGCTTTGAGAATTTTTGTAGAGGAGACCAAAGCAGCTGTGATTTAGCTGTACCCTGAGTACAAGAACATACTGTCAGATGCATTTTAGCTGCCTGGACACTGCAAATTTAAAGTTTTAATATTTAGCACAGTCATTTATTTTAGAGTATTTCAGTATCATCTGCAGTTTTGGAGCTACACCAAGTCAGTGTAATGGACAAGAAGCTGGTAAGTCCCTGATTCACAATGGGAAGATGAGAAACACTTTGTCACTTGCTGGCCTTTAGCATGTTTGTTTTCCTTCCACAGGTTCTCCCAGCCTGACTGTACCAACGTTTTTTCTACTCTTCTGATTCATTCCCTGGCAAATCACTGCTGGCAAAGCACATTAACAGTGGCTTCCCTCTGTGGGAGGAGGATTTCCCAGAAATATCACCACAAGACTGATAGCTCTTACATAAAAATGCCAATCTAAACCTGTGCTTTGGCCAGGTTTTGCTTCTGAAAGACACCCTAATTTTCTTCCTAATTAGAATTGTGCATGTCCCATGAAACAGAACCATTCTTTTATGGCACCTGCACTTTCATTTCCTAGGATAGGCCACTTCCCTGACCTACAGCTTCTGTCCCTTCAACTTCACTCAAGTTATGAGGCTGTAAACCAATCCTGATGGACCTTCCTCTGGTGCCAATAATATTTTGTTACTCAAGCAGAATTAAGGGTTGAAAGAAAAAATAAAAAGCTAAAAAATCCCCTGAAACACAGACTAAAATCCAAGCCAAAAACACAAATAGTTTGTTATAAACTCACTGGATATGTTAGAAACCCTTTCCCACAAAAGAGTGCTGTGCTGAAACATAAATTTCATTAAACCTAAATCTAAATGTCAAGATCACTCTTTCAAAGCCTCACTATGTGATTTAATCCAACATTTGCTCTGTAGAGACACGTAAGATTATTTATTTGTGATTAATTAATTAATCCAGCAAGTAGGAGCTGAATATTTTGTCATGTCTTCCTGCTGGGAGAGCTGTGCAGACAACAGCCAAGCAATGCCCTGGAAAGGTGAGAGATGAATCCCTGTGTCAGGAATTCTCTGAAGGACAACAGATCAATTAAGTCCTGTCATGTTTTCAGTTCCATTTGCTCAGCCCCATGCAGGTACTGACACTGTGGCTGCCTCCATGGTGTCTTTGTGTCAGCTGCTGATAAATGGCCAAATGCAGGCCCAGGGTGAAGCTCTGAGGCCACAGGCAGAGAGGAGACTCAGCCTGTGAGGACAGAGCAGAGCCCACAGCAGCCAGGCTCACACACCTGCCACAGCAGGAGCTCTGCTCCTCCAAAGGACCTGGGGGGCACTTGAGAAAATTCTAAGGAGTAAGACACTAGCTGGGAAAATTCCTTAAAATAGGAGTTATGTTGTTATCTAAGCAATTTACGTGGAAGAAAACAAAGCGTGTACTGAAAAATATTCACTCAATAAATACAGCAAATAACACATGAAAAGAAATCCTGGGCTGCTTGGGGAATTGATCTGTGTGGATTCATCTCTACTTCTCTTTATGCATCAAATTTGCTTTCTAAATACAGAAATGTTAAGAAAACATTTTGATACAGAAGTCACAAGCTTCAGTCAGTCTTATTTCAGTTTACACAGGCCAGCAGATCCATGAAATGTTTATCTGCAAATTTATGGCATCTATTGTGGAACCCACAACAAATAAACAAAAAAACCCACAAAAGAAACCCCCCACATGGCACTCCTGTGTTTGTACACTTGAAATTAGGAACCACACTTTAAATTTTTTACTTGCATTACTTAATCGTACAGAAAAAAGACAAAGTAGCAGAAATTGTTTTCCAACACAGCCACACTATCAAATTTAAATGAATAATCAACTCCAGAAACAAAACTGACACCAGGCAGAACACCTGAGGAAAGTCCCATATTAGCACTGAATTTTTACATTTGTGTGATCTTCCTGTTGGGTACAGAGGCTTCTGAGAGTTGGAAAGAACAAAGGTAAGTTGCTGACAATTCAGTCATTTGCCTGAAGAGCAAATTCTTCTAATTTCTGAAAGCAAAAAATCAATCACCAAAGAAGCCACGAGAATGCACTCAGCCCAGAGTCCCCAGGCACTGATCATTTCTCTGCCTTGCCTCCCTTCCCCCACTGCCACTGTCCCCAGCACCATCCTCTGTCACAATCAATGGCACTGTCTCCTTTCAGTTTGTTTCCTCACTTCTGTCTCTTCCTTAAGAATCCTTCCATGATAAAATCTTCATGTCTAAAAACTGATTCATTCCTTAACAATCATTGACTTTCTTCTGCTATCACAGTCACCTTGTCCCCTTTTTGTTCTTTAAAACCCACTGGAAGTCTGATTTAGGAGAAAAGAATTGTAAGAGGAAAGTTCTCAGAAACAGAGAACAACTGCACTGTGACTGGTGAAATGAGAATCCCAAACTAACAAACTACTTTAACTGATGGGATTTCCATGGAATGGAGCAAAATACAGATGGGGGAAAGCAAAAAATCTGAACTATGCCTACTGAGCAGAGCTGGAGGTGCCTGACTGATCATAAAACATTTTAATAGCTACGAGTCACATTAACCTAAAGAATGTCTGAGAACTTCTGGTGCAAACTGAAGTGGTTTTAATACCCAAAAATGCTGCCTGGCTTTAAGGAGGTACGAGGGACAGTCCTTAGCACAGCTGCTGCAGAGACAGGATTCCTGGGTTCTACTTTTGGCTTCTTTCCCAAGACCACCAAACATCCCCCAAACAAAAGCAAAATTGTTTCAAACTGAAAAAACACCACCACATTCTTCAGCCCTGCTGCAGGAACCTTTGCTAACAGAAAAGTCAGGGCATGATGTTATTTACATACCCTGAATGAAAAGAAAAGAAAAACTTCTTTAGGTGAAAACACACTTTGTGGAACATAAAGAAACACAGTGCTGTTATTAACATGTTTTGAAGCTGTTAACATTGTATAGACTCAGTCAGTAGCAATAATTGTATCAGGCAGAAACAGCAGCAAACAGAAACAAATGAGGACGTTACCTCCATGTCATACATGGGGGGCCCCAGGATATCTTTCAGAGCATGGAAATCAATTAAAATCGGCATTTCAGGTGGCAGAGACAGGTCAGCTGTGTCACTGATGGATTCTGGTTTGGCATCTTCTGTGATGTGTTCTTTGCAATCTAAGGGAAGAGAATCTAATTTAGGATTTGTAATGATCTTTCCCAGGCAGAGCAATTTTTTAAAAATCGTGACAGAGAAAAATAAAATATGCAACAAAATGCTCAATAAGTTCAGGAAAATGTGCTCAAACCATCTCTCTCAAAAATCTTGTCAAATTAAAGATAATATGGCATGAAATTTAATTATTAAGTCTAAATATGTTCTAACTGTTCATCAAAGAAAAAATTAAATCTAGAGCACTGACAGAGATGCAACTCATCAGCTTAAGTGCATTTTAAACTAATTCAAATAGCAAAACACATTAGGCTCATTTAAGACTTTGCACTTTTCACCAGATTTGTGCAGAAAACTAATATTTCCCAGAATCAGGATGGTTTGGGCTGTAAGGACCTTAAAGCTGATCTTGCTTTAAGGTCTTGCATGGACACCTTCCTCTATCCCAGGCTGCTCCAGGCCCTGTCCAACGTGGCCTTGACACTTTCAGGGATGGGGCAGCCACAGCTTCTGTGGGAACCTGTGCAGGGCCTCCCCACCCTGACAGGGAAGGATTTATTCCTGCAGGAGGAATCATGGCCAGTGTGGTGTAATAGAGAATGTGCAGCTGAGCAGGGCAATTCTGACAGTGCAGGAACTCCTGTTCTTTTTGTGTTTATATCTGTGCCCCAGCAGAGAGCACCTCCAGTGCAGCCCTGGCAGCACACTCTGATGTGACACTTCTCGTGTTGATTTTTGTCTCCTATGACTTTTACGGCTTTGCTGAATCATGGAGGGGTTTGGGTTGGAAGGGACCCTTAAAGATCATCAGCCCAATTCCCCACCACACACAGGGAAACCTTCCACCTGCTCAGGCTGCTTAACTCACAAAAGTGACATCTCCTGTCTGCTCAACAGCCAGCTCAGAACACAACACCTACAGGCCTTGCTCAGTGGAAAAACCCCAAACGATTTCAGTGTAACAACCTGTGGCTTTTGTCCTGAAATACTACACACACAGAGGGCTCTGTTCTTTTCTTTGTTGAAGGTGATATTGCTAAGGTGCCATGCTCAATAACCAGTAGCAGCAAAAATTCCTCCAAGGCCCAATTACCAGATATTTTCAGAAACACCTACAGGCATGATATACTCTTCAGGAAGGACCATAAACCTCCAGCAGCCTGACACTTTTGAATGCAACATACTTAAGTGCCACCTAGGAGGGACCACACAATTAAAGCAACAGTTGTGGGTTCAGAAGGGGGCCCTTCCCTTCCTTCACTCACAGTTTGAGTGGATTTCTTACCTGTACAATGGCTTCCTCAGCAGAATTGCCTTCAAATTTCTGTTTTCTCTTTCTATACAACAGTGAACTGTAATGGGAACCTCGTCAATGTCCAAGTCTCACACCCAGCCTACAGAGGAGCTCAAGAACCTGCACGTCCCTGGCAGGGACTGACACTGCACCGTTCCCAAGGGACTGGGAGCAGAGGGACAGTGCAAGCAGGGAATCATTTCCCCACAGAATGTGATCCAGGTGAAGAGGGTGATCAGCATTTCTCAAGAGCCCCAAGCAGTGTTTTAGTGAAACATCTATCAGAGAAATGAAGAATGCTTGGACAATGCAGCTGTTGTAAGGCTCTGTGGCACTCTCTCAGGGCAGTGCCTCCCTGCCCTGGGGCTGCCCTCCTGCACACAGAGAGTGAATTTTTCTTCCTGCCCCAACCCCAGCCTGACACACATCTGAAGTCTGTATTACACTTCAAGACTCCTGCACCATATTTTGGACCCAAATATGGCCTGCTTACTTTCTTTGAATTCTTTCTAATTTTAGTTTGAAAAGGAGATTTCTGGTTCTTCCTCTGCACATCAATGCATGCACAGTAACTGAAGGTCCAAGAGTTCCAACAAGTAGAGAAAAGCACAAATCACTGATCTAATCCATTACTATAATATGCAGAGGTGGTTGGTGGTGCAAAAGCAATTCTCAGAAGGGATGAATGAGGATTTCTCCTTTCACAAGATACAAACTATCCTCTTATTAATCCCGATACATAAAGGTTTTTTTACTGCTAATTTTGTGACAGTGCAATTCTCACTAATGCCTTAACAGAGTATCAAGGAAAACATTCTACATCACTACTAACATGACAGCAGCACCTCAGCTTTCATTCAGGACTCCAATCTGTTCTTATCCAACTGATCTTCCCATTGTACAAGTGGCTGCTCCATGGCTAAATCCCATTCCTTTACTGCCAGCACTGCCTTAGTCAGATGCCTCCTGTTGTTCCAGCATGTCTCTCTGCTTTTGATAAACTACTATTTTTGTACATAATAAATTCAAAGACATAAGTACCAGCAAGTCTAGGAAACTTGACCCTGCATACTATTCTTGCAATTCAGACTGCAAATTCAACACTATTTGATAATCTGAGATGCAATTCATATTTCAAAACAAAATTGAGTTTAAAACCAGCTGGTTTTGTTCTATAGCAAGATTTTGCTGCCTATCTAACACAAATGTATTTATTTCACCTAGTTCTGTATACAGCTGAAGAGACAAAACCCTCATAAACAAATCAGGGAATTTGAGGCCACCTGCCCCATTAAAAGAATCAGAAATTCTTTTCTTTCAGTTTATCTGATCTAATGAGTAGATCCCATTTTATAATCTGTAACAATAACTAACTCCAGACTTTTTCTAAAAACGTTAACCTGAATTCTGGCATTATCTAATTTTCTATAAAAGCATACAGTGATGTCCCAAAATGTAATTATGAACCCCTAACTTTTTTCTTTGAAGGAAAGTCATCTTTAAACAAGTGCTGACTATGATGAATCTATAAAGACACAAGTAATTAAGATTTCTACTAACAATGACAAAAGCAAGTCCCCTACCTACCCCAGACTAACAGCCATAAACCACAGTACAAGCTAAATGACATATTTATCTAAAACCAGACACTTAAATTCAAGTTTCCAGAAACAGATCTTCTCGTTAGGACATCATCTTAATCATCTTACAGCTAGAGATAAGTTGGCAAAATAAACTAAAAGGCCAAAAAGTGCCCTTAGCAGAGCTCCAAACTGCACTAGAGGAACCACCTGCTGCTCTGCTGTTACATGTCTGCTTACACAAAAGCAGCATGGTACTAAGTTGTTTTAACATTTAAAAATTGTAATACTAAAAATAAACAACAACACACAGCCCTCCCCAAGTAACCAAAAATAAGTTCAAAAAACAACCAACCAAAAGAAGATTATGTTTGTAAAATTTTCTAAGCAGTGTCTGCAGCTACTCAAAGATCACAATGTTCTTCAGGCATCTGTCTTTGCAAGTTCCCAAAATAAAACCAAGTCTCACATGTAAATAATGGATTTGTAAGAAAATGGACTCTTAAGAAAATATACTGACAATTGTATTAAATACAATTAAAGATTTAATCTTAATAAGACATTTCATGGCACAAGGATTTAAATAAATAAGACTGCTACCTTCTACAGATGGAATGGAAATGAGAGCATACAAATCTAAGACTTCCTCAACATGTAGCAATTTCTTATCTCCTCATAAAACAGATTTAAATTAAACACTAGCAACACAAGTCTTAAACCAATAGATTTCTAGCCATACTTACTGACCAAGACAGAAAAACAGAAACCTAACATTTTTAAGCAGTTTTTAACATAACACATTCTGATTTGCTGAATTGCTATGAAGAGATATAAAAAATGAGCATCAGCATGATAGACAAGGTCTTAAGTTTGTGAGCAATTAAAAGGAAAATAACATTCTTTCTTTCCCATCTGACTCAGCAGCTGATGCTTCAGCACACAACAGACTCAGAACTCTTTTAGCCCCTCCAAACTAAAAAAAACCCTAAAACTGCATTTAGGTAGAAAAGGATGGGATTGCTTTTGCTGACAACAGTTCACATTCAAAGCCAGGCATAAGATGAAACTGCACCCTAAAAGCAACATTCCACTGTCAAATCTTATGCATCAAACTTTTAGGAAGTATTTCTTTAGGAAGGGAACAATTTCCTGGGACCCCAATCCTGTTTACACTTACTTATATGCTTAAATTTAAAGCTATGTGCATTTCTCCCCACAGCATCAGAAAAGTTCTCTTTCCACAAAATAATCACATTCCATCATCTGTGACCTACAATAACAAATGTGTATTTGAAGCACTTGAATGTGAGATGCTCATGCAGGAATATTTAGATAAATTAACATGGAAAATATAACACTTTAAAAATTAATCCGTATTCAAGCCAAACTTCTCAGAACATTTATGCCTTTTTGACCTCTTACAGAGAAGTCATTCCAAGGAATTTTCAGAAATTTCAGAAAAAGGCCCAGCCTGCAGAGCTGGGAATCTCTCTAAGGCCAGCAGAGCTGAGCACCTGCAGTCACACCACCCTGGGACTGAGGCTCAGCAGATTTCATATGTCAGTTGCCATTGACCACTTTGGTCAAACTTGCACTTAATTTAAAACCAAGTGTTTCATCCACAAAGAGTAGAACAAACTGTTCTGTATTGCTGGGTTATGGAAATATTTAAGTATGTTCAAAGCCTTGGTTTCAACATAAATACAATCCTCATTTCATCACTTTTAGTTATGAAATATTACCTGTCCTAAATCTCCCTTTGGGTCTGAATTAGACAAATTGTTTTTCACTCTGGATATGATGATATGTATCATGATATGATGCCTTAGTGCACAATTAGTGCATTGTATTCCCAAGGTAGTTGCACTAAAATAGGAAGGAGAGTTTCACATATTTTTGTGACTCCTAGAATTTCTTGTAGTGTCAGAAGACTGGAGGAGTGTCCCATAAATCTTGGATAGTGTTTCAGTGAAATATCAGCCAGCATTGTTGTACACAGGGATAACTCCCCAGAGAGCTCTGAAAAATGCTGAACTTCCCTGTGCAAACTCAACAACTGACACAAACCAACACTCCTGCACTCACCAACTTCTCCAGGAAGCTCAGCAGTCAGAGGAGCAAGGAAGGCACTAAAAGCTGCCTGTGCATTTCTGGGCAGTGCTGAACCCAGCCTGAGAGTCTCCAGCTCTGCCAGGGCAGCACCTCCCTTCCCAGAGCCCAAACAGTGCCAAAAGCCTCATCTTTACAAAGCCTTGAAAACAGGGGCTCTCCCTGGAGTTAATAATCTGATTTAATTAATGTAATGGTGGGAAGTCTGTGATTCCACCACCTAGTGTCCTTAACTCTTACTACAACCCACCAGCCAGAGGCTCTCAGCTGAATAAACACAACAGGCACCATGGCAGGACTTGGCTATGCAATGGATCAGGTATCAATTATGTTTTTAGCAAGCAAGGCAAGCCTGCAGTCTGCCCTCTCCTAGTCACAACTCAAGGCACACCATTGCACTAACTGCAGAGTCTCAGTCCCACACCAGCAACACACAAATGCTGGAAGCAAAAATGACTTCTAGGTATTTTTATAGAGATAAAGAAAAAAATTCAAGAAATAATTCTAAATGAAACTAGTAAGGGATGACAACTTGACTAACTAATCTTCCAGAGTCATTCATTATATGAAATTAAATTTCATCATCATGATGTACAACTGCACAAATGTCCACTAATCAACAGGAGAAATCAGTTTAGGATACAAATCCCATTATTTGCATCAACTTGCAAGTACTCGGAGATATTTACAAGCTTTGTTTTGAAGACTTAGTTGTTTCCAGCAGACAGAACAAAAATAAAAGTATTTTTTAAAAGGTTCCTACTCTCATACACTCCCAGCAAATGACACACTGTAAAAATACACCAGGGTGTAAGCACAGCATTGGTACAAAATAAAACCCACTTTGCAGACTGCACCATTCTGTACAAGTCTTTATAACAGCAAAGTTTCACTGTAGAGACACCTGTCCCTCAAACTCCCTTTCATTAATACAGCTTTTTCTTAGGGACAGTTTTCACTCCAGAAGTACAAAGGCAACTCTCCAAAGCTCATTTCTTTCTTAACTCCAAACTGGGTGAACCAAAAATGTCACCATTTTGCCCCCTTTTGAAGCACTTGGGCTGCTATTTTCACCTAGCTTTGGTAAGTTGCAAGTCCAGAACTAATTTTAACAGTGTATAATTTTAACAGTGTAAATACCTCAGTTGCAAGCACAGGGCTAATTTTAACATGGTAAATAACTCTCTCACTGGATTGAGATGTCTAATACAGGTCCTTTTTGTTACTTGCCTTAATAATAAAGTGTTTCTTCTTACAGTACCACGAGTTGTGCTCTGAACCTACCTCTCACCTGTTTTACCAGAATGCTTGAAGAGCAGAACAACATCTCTTTTTATTCAGCAATTGCATTAGACCTCTGAAACACATTTTAGATGAAGCTACCTACTTTGAAAACAGGACTTGTCAAAACTACCATCCCAAAGGTGCAGTAGCCAGGACACCTGACACTGCCTGGTGCTGGTGAGCTGGGCCAGCACAGCCCAAAGGCTCAGCAGTCACATTCCTCAGGAGAGCACAGAAGTATTAACAAGTCAGTGTTTGACTTCACAAAGTCTATCAGAGCACAGAAGGTAGAGAACACACACATAAAAGGAAAGCACTGGTAAATCTGTCTTAAAACCTCTGTCTTTTAATGTGGATGGGATGATTTAAACTGCAGGATGATCCACAGATTCACTCACTGCTGCTGTGAGAGCTCACTGCCTTTAAGCCAAACATTCTGAGAAAACCAAGCTGAACCTGCTTAAGCAAACATTGCCAAATTCAACCTTCCCATAGTACAATTCTCACAGACATTACAGGGATCTCAGAAAACTCAACAAGTAAAGGAAGATTTAATTTTCAGAAGGGAAATACCAAGCTAGGGAGAAAAGGCAAGGTAAAGCTGAAAGACTGTCAAGAAAGAGATTCTCAGAGACAAATTATGTAAGTTTCTACTGTGGGTAAAACTCTTCTTCAAACACCCTTCTAATTATTACCACTGCTTGTAAAAATATCCCTTATATTTCCTCCCCTGGGATTTACCCTCTGAAAGGGGCGAGCACTGTTCAGACTTGTTTGCTGCCTGGTTTTAAAGGAACAGATAATGAGTCTCCTCATTTATCCTCCTCCAATCCAGACCAGACCTATTCCAGCTGTACACATGTTAGAACCTAAAGCTTTTTTCCACTTCAACTCCATTGTGGAATATTTCAGAACATGAAACCAACAGGGCCCTGGTTGGTATTTTAAGTCTCTGAGTATCCTGGAGCAAAAGCAAGCTGCCATTCTGCCATTTTCAGTCTCCAGGATCCTCTGACACCCAGTTGTTCTCTGACAGACTGGCAGAATTTCTTGTTACCTGAACTCGTTTCTGTCTTCAAAAAACAAACTAATGGAACACAACACCCTGCTGGATAGATCTTATTGGACTAAGGGCTATCCACATTTTAGAAGTTCAGCCTGAGGTTTGGAGTCTGTCCTTTCACATTTCTAATCTACCTGACAGTGAGGGCTCCTGCAGACATCCAGTGCTCCAACAGGAAATTGCTGTGTACAACAACACCCTCCACCAGCATCTGGCTGGAACAAAAGCATAGCCATCTACACCCCCCATTGTATCCTTCAGCAAACACAGTGTGGATGTTCATTTTTGTTAAAGAGAACACTCATGGGGGCATGAAAAAGGGAGCAGCCACCTGCTGTGTGCTGCACACGAAGTGGATCATGGGCCTGACTTCATCCTTCCATCTCCTTTTTCCACACTAGAAGGAGACCTACCTGTACTGGTGAAGCAGTTACCTGGGTATTTTTGCTGTTTGAGAGTTTTGTGTTTAGTCTTCTTTCAGTCTGTTTGATGACTGGGAATGATAAAACACTGTCTGTACACATGGGAAACAAGACCAGACTAACTGAGGGTGGGAAGTTACCAAAGCTCCAAGAGTCTTTAATAAGCATGGTGTTAAAAGGCACATAAAAACAATTCTAATTTCAGAGTCCTTCAAGCAGACATTTTTTTAGTGTACAACAAAATAACCAGATTGAGTTCTGAACCAGTAAGAACTATATCCATGCTTAGCTTTTTTATTAAAGAGAAGTGAAAGATTTGCATTAAAAAACCTAGGAAAACATACACAAATCATAACTGCATCCCTAAGACATGAAACAGATGCACTGAACTTCTCAATTAGCAAGTCAGCAAGCAGAAACTACTCATGTCCTAATTCAGCACTAAAACTGTACATAATAATAATGTCACACTATCTGCCATGCTTTTCAAAACAGAGTCCTTAAAGCAGAATAAAGCAGGAGAAAAAGTTGCTCAATCAGCTTCCTAGTGACTACATTAGAAGTTCCCTTTTTACCAAAACATGCCAAAGATACCCACCTTCTCCTTCCCCCACCTCAGCACGATCTGGTTTGGCTTCTTTGTGCTGCCCTTCTGCCACTTTCACAGCCACTGCTCTGCAAATGGCTCCCAGCTTCCGATCCAGGGCGCGCACTCCGGCCTCCCTCGTGTACCTGCACAGACAGTGCCAGGGCTGGGCTTTGCAAGACTTCTCTTCAATGGAAACACTCCTTACTAAACACACAGCCACAGAAAAGGGCATGGGAAAGTACCAAAACCTTGGACTACTCTGATACATAGGAAAAAAAAATGGTTTTTTAATGGAAATAATTGTGGTTGCTGATAAAATTGTAGAGAAATTACTGAGTGGGAAGACGTGACTGACAGCTGGTACCAAACCTTCATGAAATGCTAAGCAATGTTCAGTGGCACTGAGCTCTTCTTAGATGCATAAAAATTAAAAGGAAGAACTATTTTAAAACTTAAAATATACAGCTCACTGGAAGTTGAGGAACTGGCAGTAAAAGAATGATTTGTTTTAGTCTATGAACTAAAAAGAAGCACCAGGCAGTAACACTACACAGAACAGCCAAAAGACTGGCCATAAAACAATTCATTGAATCTCAATATACTTTTTCCATTGGAAATGAGCTAGTTTCAAGTTCAAAAGATGTTCTGATCAATACATTTGCTGTCATGTCTAACAAAAACCCCAGTTCTAATGAATAGAAGCTATTTAAAAACCAAGTCTTTTAATTTTTTAATTCCAAATCTAGACATGTGTAAACATCAAGTCACAAGAAAAAAAAAGAAGGGTAATTTCTGGTTTTTGTATGAAAATGAGAGAGATATAACTTGGTTCTTTAAACTACATGTGATCTGCTGCCAAGGCTATGGCTTCACACACAGCAGCCTCAGATGTCCCTGTTTATTCACAGGGCCTTGGCAATTGTGTCAGCACAACAAGGAACTCTCTACAGAAAGGTTCTTCTCTAGAGATGAGCTAAGGAAACAGCAATTTCATGAACTATCAACTGTTGATCTGCTGAAGCTATTAAGGACAAAACATATTAATATATATTTGTATTACCACTTTATAAACTGATTTCTAAAAGAAGGTACTTAAACTGAAAGCAATGGACAGATTTACCTGGTAATTATGCCCAAAGTGGTTACTTGGGGAATCTGTATTTGCTGTGGAGTCAGACCATGTAGCTCAAGCTGTTTAGGAATCAAGTGTCTATGTGCAATTTCAATTTTTTCTTCTTGTGTGTATCCTTAAAAAAAAAAAAAGCATGTATTTATTAATGATCTTTTTGCTTAGACACTACAATATAATCAAATCTCTTATCTTTTACAATTCTATCTGATTGAATTTAACCAAAAACCTCCCCCAGCTATAACTTATAAGGCTGTTGGTATTGTCCTTTGTGGCAAATTATAACTTCATGTGAACAAAACCAGAATTTTAATGTTTCAAGACCCCTTTCTCCATCAGAATCTTAAAAAGATGCATCAGCCAACAGACTATTAGAATAAAAACAAATCAGTGAAGGGAAATATTATTACAGAATATATCCATGTATTACCACAGAGCTGGAAGTGAATTTTCCTGAGTGCAATGGTAAATATTATTTTTGTGACAAAGGCCACAGCAGAGTAATCCTGCCTTGTCCCTTTCAATGACTCCAATCATGCACTCCTGATTCCTGGCAGGCTTTCCCTAATGAGCTGCCTTTCACTTCAGCAAAAACACCCCAAATGTGTTTAAGGACTTGCAACAGGGATGCAGTGAAGGCACTGCAGTGTTACCTGGCACCTGGATGACCTCCATCCTGTCCAGCAGGGCAGGGGGGATTGTAGCTGTGGTGTTGGCTGTAGCTATGAAGAGCACTTGGGACAGGTCAAAGGCTACGTTTAGGTAGTGATCAGTGAAACTGTGATTTTGTTCTGGATCCAAGACCTTAACAAGAGTGAACACAAAAGGGATGCATTTGTGGAATCAGAAGTAAATAAAATATGCACATTTTTACTGTACTCTATTTGGATCTGTCAAATCTGACTTTACAGTAATAAAATACATTATAGATATCACTAAATCCTGGCCTTGCCTGGATTACTCTGTGACTACATGTCACATCACAAGTACAGTTCAAAAAGTCACTTCCCCATGAGTTGTTCCTGCCCTTTTCTGGAGGTGCTGCAGCATTTCTCCAGCCATCAAGCATCTCCCCTAAGCTTCATCTCCATGACCTTTCACACAAGGTAGAGTGGCCCTTCAAGGACTCACAGCAACCTTGGAAAAGCAGCCCATGTTGTCCCACGGAACAAGGAGAATTCTCCCAAGTAATCCCTGACTCCAATCCTCACCTGCTGCTGGCAGCTCTCTGTACTCTAAGCTTACTTCTTCCTCTCACACCAGCCCGTGAGATCTCTCTTGTGAGACCAAGGGGAAGGACACAATCCCAGCCTTATCTGCTGTCACTAAATCACCTGCCCCATTCTGCTCTGTCCAGCCTTTGTTACTAAAGGAGGAGTACAAGTTCTTATTGTCCATGACATCCCAGGCAAGCTCTGACCATCCCAACACAATCATTTTTCTTCTTGTCTCAAAACAACAGAGACAAAATTGAACAAGCACTGCAGAACAAAAACAAACAGTCTGACCAACCTCAAAAATGTACTGAACAAGTAGAACTAGGGCTTCAATAACTGTGTAGTCTTCCTATCACTTTGAGTACTATGTATGTGTGCCAATGCAACACTTGCCTAGATTTAAGATTAAGTGACAAATATTCAGTACATATGTGAACACAAAGGTACTGAGATGCTGTCTGGTAGAGTTTTTGGGAAGTTCATTGTACACAGCAATGTACTCCTGGCTTCTTTATCACCTGTGAACCAGCTTTGCTTCACATCCCCTGGAAGTACAGCCACACTCTTCCTTCCCAAATGATGAATGATCAATGCTACACCAACATGAGTAATTCTCATGTCACAAATAATGGGACCCATGCATCTCCTGAGAAACAGCACACCACTGTCAAAATAATTTATCTGCCTACACCCAAATGAATGCACACAACCTGAATCATAGTCAAGAACAGTGTTGATAACTAAAAAACAACTGAATTTGAGGACTTTGATAGTTATATAAAAAAAACTTCTGAATTTTCATTACTCTTAAATTCTCCTCAGGCTTTGAAAAGTGAAGAAAATCTTTTGAAAAAATTTATGATCAGAGCAAACGAAAAAAATCCTTCTATTACAGAATGCCAGAAACACAGCTGACTTGCCTAAAAACCAGAATAAAACAATAAATTCAGATTTTATTTTGAAGTGCTGCACAGATTTAAGAGCAGTTACACACTCCCCTTAATAGTGAAATCTTAAAACACACTGAAGCATCTGTTTCAATTCTGAACCTAGGGCTGGAACCCAGTGAATACCATTGTGCACTGGCTCTAAGCTATTCAAAAGCTTTTCTTACCCTCTCCAGCAAGCAGCTGCTGTCATTTACTCCCTTCTTTACCAAGGAAGGCAAAGGCCTTGAAGTATCCTGATAAGCCAAGTCCCCTGATGCATAATTCAGAGATGTGCTTACCCCAGCCAGCCCCCCACCAGCCCTAAACCAGAGGGTGACACAACAACAGGCAGGGAGTGCAAGCACAGCAGCTACAAACTGTCTTCCAAACAAGCAGCTCTATACCAAATATTAGCCTCCCACTCCAAGTCTACTCTTGCAAATTTTTCTGAACTGTTTTAAACAGCTAATCCTAATTCAGCTTACACCTTTTTTTTATATTGATAACAGTATTTCCACAGAATTCCAGTCAGCTGAAGTGTTTCCAAGTAGTTCCACAGCTGCTGAAAACCAATGTATTCTGACAGACCAAACTGGCATTTTGGCACATTTATTTACATGCATGTTTCTTTCTCCTAGTCTGCAACTAGAAATCCTTCTGAACCATGCTAAGTGCCAAGCTGGTCATTAGAATGTTATTTACAAAGATACACAAAATAATGATGCTGAACTCACATGCAAAAAAATACTATCCAATAAAGATAAAGGAAACTGTAATCCAAACCAACTCAGATTGTATCAAAAAATGTGAATTATCTGAGATTTTTTACAAGGGCTGGAGATGCTCCAGACTCATAATTCTTTGTCATGGTAACTGTTTTTTAGAATAAGATACAAACCAATGCCCTGCCTATGCATTTCAAACAGATTTTCCAAAGCAAATAGAACTGTTCTTCAGTTAGGTATCTGTGCTGAACTTCAAGTTCAAAAGTTTTCCAAGATATTCAATTAATACAGAAATATGAAGCACAAAAAGAACATTCAGTGCACAAAACATCTTGGCTAATTTATGACAGATAGCTCACATGCATACAAAGGCTTCTCTGTAACAGCTTTTTATTACCCCAAAATCCAGAATAAATTCCATGAACATTTAATTGCCTGGCTATGCTCCTGGTCTAATTTCCCTGCATACAAATAGTCACTATCAGGCACTTGGATCCACTTCTGTTTTCTTCTGTTTTTAACAGAGGTCATCTAAATTTAGACTAAAATATTCCTTTGTTAACGAACAGTAACTGGAAACAGGAAGATATTCTGCCTTGCTGAAGCAACAGCTCTGCAGAAGAACTAAAGATTAGAACTAAACACATATCTGGCAATTAGAAAGCACCAAGCTTTGCTCCCAAGCTCACAGGAATAGCAATTTTCCTCCTGAATATGCCCTGTTGTGGACAGCAACACATCCACACATTAAGGAATAAAGGATGTGCCTTTCATGGTTAATGATGGCACTTAGAGACAAGCAGCAGAGTGAACAGCAAATGCAGCAGTGAGGTGACCACTGACTATTGTTTGCTCTCCATAACAGGCACCTCTGCCCACTCCAGATGGACTCTCCAACCAGGCAAACCAGGGGAAGCAGATGAAAATGAAGCTATTATGTCCAGCCATGAGCTGTCCATTAGAAGAGGCAAAGCACCTGCTTCAGCATGTTTAGCCAGCAGTAGAGAGATGTACAGGGATATAGAGGTCTGGCAGGGGAGCAGTGCAGCCGTGGTTAATGGAGCAATTACTTCTCCAGATGCAACTAATGGGCAATTAGCAGGGCTTACATAAACCCTGCAGCCCAGGCAGGTACTGGGAAGTGAAACTTATGAGCCTCAGCTGGAAAAATTCATGGCAGGAGCAGAGCTGAGCATCACTGAGAATGTGGCTTTAAAAGATGGAAAACAGAAACATCTCAAAGCAGCAACAAAGTACCCAGAATTCAAACAACTAACTAAACAAGTATTAATTAAATTCGTTTGCCCTCACAAGTGACACAATAAAAAAATACAATTGCTCTCCACTGCAGGACAGGGAATAAAAAAATATGTAAAACCCAACAAAGGTTGAATAAAATTACCAGTATTAATATACAGATCTAGATTAATGATTGGAACACTCTTTCCAAGAAATCCCAGGTCATTGTGTCTGCATATCAAACAACAGCCAGCTAAATAGAAACATCTGATTTTCAGGTATTTTAATCCATGCACTGACTAGAATTAGGACAGCTCAGTTCAACTATCTAAAAGACAAATGACAGGAGAGGTATCAGCAAACTCAGGAACAGAGATCATTAAATTTTCAGCAAAGTGTAAATAAAATTCCCCAGAGGAATAGCACAAGGAATAATGTATTTATTACACTCCCCTGCTTGTTTTCTTTGCACTTTGAAGCCCTTCATGCACCCTAGAAAAGTGTACTACACACTTGAGAAATGCACAGGTAAGGGACCATTAACTGTCATTTTTAAAAGCTAAAGAAGTGAAGCCATGCTATTTTCTAGCACATTTAAATTACTACTAGTTCATGTTAACATGCAAAGATCAAAACAGAGCTCTCAAACCACAGCCTGTTCATACAGTGATTTTCAAAGAACTCATTGGCCTTGTCAAAACAGTAATTTTCCACTATCTAGCAGGAAGAAAATAATGACATTTGTAGAAAGTCAATTGACACTTCATTTGCAGAATGTCATACAGCATCCAGATGAGCTCATGACACCTTAATTTAAGTAGCATTTTTCATATTTAAATCACTGCATTAAGGACTGTCAGTCAAGAGAGTCATTAGAATGACTCTGTAGGCAAATACTATCAGAACCACTTTCACCCTCACTTACCAAAGCTACCACACCTCAGCTCTGACAACTGAGATGCTTCCAGGATTATGCCCCAAGTCACTTCTGTGAAAGAGAGCCAGGCTAGCTCAAAAAATGTGGGTGTTTTTTACTAAAGCCTCTCCTTTTGACTGAAACAGGTACAAAACCATGCCAGAAGCAGTGCAGCTGACACAGTAGGAGCATGGCAGCCCCTAGGGCCAGAGAGAACACAAAAGAGGAAGGCAGAGCATAAAACTACAGCAGTACAAGGAATCTCTAAGCAGGCACAGTACAAAAACCATCATGTGCATTAGTGCTGCATCTGCCCTGGCAGCCTCAACACTTCAGTCTGGCCCAGCCCTCCTTTGCCATCCCCTCCCTCCTTCTCTCCTTTGCCACCCCCTCCCTCCTTCTCTCCTTTGCCATCCCCTCCCTCCTTCTCTCCTTTGCCCCTCCCTCACTGTCCCCTTTGCCATCCTCTCCCTCCTTCTCCCCTGTGCCATCCATCCTGGCACAGGAAGATGGACACAGCCTTTTCTGCCCAGGGAAGGGCAATGCTTTGTCTCTTCCCCACACCTGAGGACGTGCTCCTTCCTCTCTCCAGCAAACTGCTAAAATAAGAGCACTGAATATGCACAAATCACTGGAAGAAGGAATTGAACTGGGATATCATGTCAAACTCCAGAAAATGGAAATTGGGAAGAAAGTTCTGACTACTCCTTACTGCTGTCTGTTACATGATACATGTAGTTTGCAAGGCACAGGTCTCAATTCATCTTCTTCACGGTCACTCCAGTTCTGGCTTCCTGAAAACCCAACTAACCTAATTAATAACATCTCAACACTTGATGGGATGTACAGAATATTCCAACAGTATCTCACTCACCAAAGCCCTCAGTTGTATCTCTTGAATGCTATTTGTGTTCTTAAGCAAATCAACTTTGACAACTCTAAAACCTTTGTGATAAAATAACTGTAATATGTGCTTCAAAACTAGAGTCATTCATATCTTAGTCTGAGTGCCAGAAGTTCAGCAAAAATGCACTCATGGAAAACCTGACTCCCATGGAAAGCTAACACTCATCACACCATAATCAGTCAAGGAGTGGGAATCTGTGACTTACATGAAAAATCCAACTTCAGAAAGTTAATTACAACACTAATTAAAGAAATGCTCCTAAAAGAACATGCAGCTAGTCCATATTATGCACTGGGTAAACTGCTTAGCTCCAATACAAGCTGGTACCATCAAGAGCTTCAAAAATACATTAAAGTTGTTCCAAGAAAAAAAGGGAAAACTTGAAGAAGTCTAGTTACTGTCTAGATCCTCTACAGCTCTTTCTTAGCTAACAATATTTGATCATTAAAAATCAATGTGTTCAAGTCCCTCAAATAAGTGATGCTTAGGGCTTGAACACTATTTAAATACAGAAAACACCCCAACATCTCTCATTGTGTTCAAGTACAGCTCACTGAGGTTTATGTTACCTAGCCAATATGTAACAGCATCTGCATTGTGCCCAAGGAATTGACAGAAACCCACCCAAGTCAGAACTCAGCAGCTGACATCTGAGTAACAGAGACACTGCCAGGCCTTCTTTTGTACAGTGAATCTTCCGAGTCCAGTTTAATTCTTTTCAAGCCCAAAGGAAACAATGCTTGGCAGTTTAACAGCTCTTACCTCAAGCAAGGCTGCTGCAGGATCCCCCTGCAAGCTCTTTGCCAGCTTATCCACCTCATCCAAGAGGAAAACAGGATTGTTCACCCCCACAGTCTTCAGCCCGTTGATGATCCTGCCAGGCATGCTGCCCACGTAGGTGCGCCTGGAAAGGAATGGGGAACGAGGATGGTGACACAGGGAACATGAGGAGCAACATCAAAAATATCACAAATAAAACTCCAGGCAAAATAGAAGAACAAGGAGCACTGCAACAATTCTTGCTTTTTGTGCAAAAAATTTGTGGAATACTTGATAAAAATACGGAATATACAACTGAGTTAATGCAAGCAATTATAGCAGCAGATGAAAATTTGAGTTCCATGGTGAACTAGTTGATTTGCAAAGATAATAATTTGTAAAGATAATAAAGTGTATCCAAACTCTACAGCCTGTGGGCATTTAAACATGTTTCAGTACCAGCATCCCTGTACTGTAAGAACAAGCAGAAGCAGATTTGGGAACCTCATTAATAAAAACATTTTCATAATTACAATGCTGGGATTGTGTCATCACAACAGAGTTCACACAGCATGTTACAAAAGAGAGCAAAATTCCAGTTATGCTGAACTGTCAATGTCCCCATGACAGCAAGCTTTAATAAATACCCACCAAAAGTAACTGCAATTACTGTCATTTCAATATAAAATGAAAAGCTGAACACTGCAATGAAACAAAAAATGACAAGTTTGAATTTATTCAGCAAATCAGTAAACTCCTTTTTCCATAACACACACAGAGCATAACTACATTTTACAGATGTATATAACCCTTGCTTGCTGCATTTATCACACTCATTTCTGCTTGTGCCATAACTGCTCAAAATACTATAATTAAGAGCATGAAATTCGAAGAAGAAAGAGATACATGAAAGTGCTGAATTACAGTATCTAGCTCATGACCCTCACAAAGCAGACAAGCAGAACAGGCCTGCTTTGCCATACGATCTGGTTTACTACTGGCCAAAATAAACAGGATGACATTTACAAAGATGAAACCAAAAATACCACGGGACCTCTAGTATTTCAAAAAATACTAGAGGTGACTTTAAATATATTAAAAAAAAACCCAAAAAAGAATAAAAGCAGAACCCAAACCACACAGCAATGGTGTCAGTTCCATGTAACATTTAACCACTGAGGAAACAAATTGCAGTAAACGTATTTAATTCTAGATCTGAGAAAAAAATAAAAGATTTTAATATCTTCTAAACAGCCAGCAACGCAAGAGTAATTCTGTTTTCCTGTTACCACCTTCCTGAGGCAGCTGCTAAAGACTGAAGCAGCCAGCAGGCAACAGCTCCTCACTTGAGTGCTTTTGTGTAGTGTTAATGTGCAGCGAGGGAGGGGATCGCTCTCGGGGAGGGCTGCCTGTGGAACATTCATTACAGATCAGGACTCTGCATGGGGAGCTATTACACAGCCAGCCTGCCTCCTCCTCCTCCATCTGCACACCCACAGCCCTGCCAAGACAGGGAAAGCATTCTAGAAAATGCAATCACAAAATCAGGAGACTGAATCAGAGCTGGAGTTCACACAAGTGAATCACTTACCAGTGTAAACAAATTTATCAGTGTAGCAATTTGGGCATTTCTTTGCTTTTTGGGGGATTTGGGTTTTTTTCAGTTATGGGTTTGGGATTTTTTTACTTTCTGTGGTTTTGGGTTTTGTTTGGTGGTGATAGTTTTATTCTTCTCTAGGTTGTTTTTACCACAAGGTGCTCACTGCACTAGAGAATAATTTTATATGCTTCAGAGACAATGCAGCCCAACTGTTTCAGTATTTTGCTTATGGTAGTAGTAGGGTAACATAATTAGGTAAACATCATGCACTCTTTGTTCTTCCTTGCTACATTACTCTCAAGTGCATGCTTAAAAAAATCACACTTTTTTAATGCATGTTTTTGTTTTTAGATACACAAAGTTTTACTTGGTCCTCGTGAATCCTATAAAGATTTGAGCTATCCATGTTCCACTGAGTTTTAAGAAAGAGGCTGGTTTATAAACTAAATGAAGGCAAACAGATGCAACAGTCTAAATCTGTAGTACCTCTTCATTTATTAGAGATGGACCAATATCTATTTTATTATACTAATCATCAAATTCTCAAGATCTCCAAAGTTATTAGGGAACACATCTCAACAAAAGAATCCTTGGTAAGACAGACCCTGCAGGTATTTACATATAAAACCAGCCAGAATATATTAAAATTAAAAGCAGATATGGCCATTTATCTGTCTGGCTGTTAACCTTTGCCTTGGAAGATGTGAAACCAAATGCTACTGTTTAGGAACACTATAACTGAGTGTGATGCTGATTTCACTATTTTTGCTAGGGTTGAAAGGAGGTAAAAAAATATCCTACATTGTTTTGCTCAGTTTTGATGCAGTTTCTTTCCCTGCACTAAACCCAGAGGACAGTCAGTTTTCCCCACCCAAAACAAGAAGCACAGAGCAAGTTTCCTACTTATCTCACTTGTGTAGCAACATTTAAAAAACCCAACCCCTTGAGAGCTCCAGGCAGAGAAGATCTGCAACTTGGTAATCTTTTTATGCAGTTTTAGATCAGTGAAAAAGTAGTTTTAAACAAAACACTAGAGGCATACAGTATGTCATCAGGCACTATGTATCCTAGAAAATGCAAGAAAAACAGCTGGGAAATCCAACTTTCTTGGTTCTCCCAAAGTAAACTGGGAAAGCCTCAGAAACAGAACCCTTAAAGCAGTGGTAGTATTATTGAAAGAAAGCAACAGGACTCATTTGCTTCACAGTGATCTCAAGACAAATAGTTTTAAATAATTTTTAACTGCAGGGGTAGAAAAGGATAACAAAGTTAACACCACTATTTCTGAACATCCTTGCACAAGGTCACAGCCTTTTTTTGGGCAAGACCAGAGGTTGCATCCACTCAAGGGCCTTACAAATCCATCTCTGCTTTGTACTTGTCTAACAAAGCTCATTCCTCTCACAGGTGATGCTGTCTGCAGTTTGTTGTTTTGTGGTGCAGCAAAGCCTGTGCAAGGAAGTTCTGCTGGCACAGCTGTCCTGGTGAGGAATCCCACCTCTCCTCAAACAAGTGCACAAAAACAAGTCTTCAGCAAAGGCCTAAGGCAGAAGTGAACTCTCCAAGCTTTTGAAACTGCAAAGCACTGGTGATACAGGAAGGAGTGCTTCACATGAAGGTGAGAAAGAAGAGCTTCACACTTACCTCACCAGCAACACTACAAATAAATGGCACAATTACACCTTTCCTTTCTAGAAATAGAAAAACACACAACAACAGAGAAGATCATACATTTCCTGTGTGATACAAAATATCAGCACTGAGGAGCTTTTAAAAGCAATGAGCTGCTTGGAAAAAAAGTTCTAAGTAATCCTTCAGAGAGGTTTGTAAGTTATTTTTCTTTTTTTCTTTTTTTTTTTTAATACAAGTAAACAACAAATGTAAACCAGCATACTTTAACATATGGTTTAGATGAGTGGTAAATGCAGACAACAGCTGAAGGATGACTGATGAAGGAGTTCTGGTTGTGTACCAAGAGGATGATTTTGTTTTGGGAATGCAGAACAACACTTGTTACTCCTCACTCAATCCATTCAGGCTTCCCAAGCTCCAGGTGCAGGCACAGATCCCCAGTGAAATGGCCAAACCTGGGCAGTTCCAGCTGCCACACTGGCACACCAGGTGGGACAGCACAGTGACTGAAACACCACTCCCCACCCTGCTGCTCTCCAAGAGCTCTGTCTGCTCAGTCTCTCAGTCTGCACCTTTCAAGGAAGTGGCCCAAGTGAATGCTATTTCAGGCACTGTTTGCTTGCAAGCCAAGCTGAAACAGTTCCTTTTGAATGTTCTAGTACATTTGGTACATTTTTGTACATGTTCAGTACATCAGTAGGCACATAAAGTACTGTTCTCCTGCAATGTTAGTGGAATCCTTAACTTAACCCCCAAAGCCTAATAAGGAGCTTTTAGGAGAAAAACAATGTCTTTTAAGGTGTAATATTAGAAAATCAGCCTGCCCAACAGTGAAACTCAGAAAGCAACAATCTGTGTCTCCTCCACTTCTGGACCACCTCCCTCTGAGTACCACCACATGCACAACATGGATTCACCTGACCAGGAATAACTTGAAGGATTTATTCACACAAAAGGACATTACAGAGCTCTACAGAAAAGCTGGAGTTCTAATCTGATTAAATGTCATTCTGAGAAGGAGGAAAACAAATCAAAGCAGAATTTAAAATTCAGTATTCAACAGGTGAGTTTGATTTTAACTACAAAAGACAGGAAAAAGCAGTTGGCTTAAAGGACTCCTGGTACCAACTGCTCTGAAGTTCATTTTTAAACTATACACTTGCTTGTTGAACAGTAACCACACAATATCTTTACTAATTCTAGACTACATTTTTCTTTGCTGGTGCAAAATAAATTCTCTTAAAAAATATTTACTATTGGCTAATTTTATACCCTTTTTAATATGAAATTTATAACAGTTAGTCTCTAACACGAATTAAGAACTTAATAATGTCCTCAAAAATGTGTGACAGCCACAAACACCTGACCTAGAAAAAGCTTTTTAGAGGCTCTGTCATATGACTCTCTCTGTCTTTACTCTTTATGAGGTCCAGCCCAAGATAGGAAGTTTGACTTTTGTTCATAATGTCAAGTTCAAGATGTGGTTTCCCTGGTACAAAGGATTGAGTCCTGCTCTGCTCTGGAGAAGTTACTTTCCACAATGCTGAGTATTCCACAGCCTCTAGTGGCTTCACTTCGAATAGCACATGTTGCTGAGCCACATTTTAAATTGTTTTTAGGACATTCTTAGGTGTACTCCACTGAGAGTAGCTGCATAGCCACTGGGCAAAATTAACTGCTAGGTGGCATCAAAAAAATAACTGACAGCTTTAATTCACAGTATTCACCTACTGCTGAAAGGAGAAATTTTATTCAAAAACATGACTTAAAAGAAAACCTGACTAAAATTCATTATTCCAGATCTCCTACACTGCATGCAATAATCACAAAATATGTGTAATAGAAACAAAAATGCTGTACTGATGCTTTCTCTCTATTGCCCATTCATTATGCTTCCAGTTGCAAGGACTGAGGAATGGACTAATACAAATTTAAAAGCCTAAGTAGTAGATAAAAAAGAAGCCAACACCAAAAACAGTCCTAAGGAATGTCATCCAAAAAATGTCCTTTGAAACCCACTAGCTTAGGCATAAATCTCCTTTTGAAACAGGAAAACAGATCACAAAACAGTGCATTGCTGTCCTCTAGCAACTTTCATGTATCACTCCAAGTTTCTCCCTGTCTTTTAGCAGCAAATATGGTTATGGAGGAATGTATTACTATCACAGGTTATACTGGATAATTAAATTTTTACATCCCTCTTAAAAGCAGAAAAATCAAGAGTTTGCATTAAACTTCCTACAGAATTTTATTTCCAAGTGCTAAAATAACTGAAGATGAAATCCATTCTCTATGACAATAAAGGGCAGCAGCAGAAAGAAAGAATAAAGGCTGTACCACAACACCAAATATCCATTCCATCAAAATTCTCCCCCAAATAACACCACTGAATACCAAGGAAAATCAATAAATACCTGCCATTGTTTCACACAGGCAAACTTTCTCTGTAGTGGCTGAACAGTGGAAATAATCAATACATTCTGCAGAGAAAAAACTGCAGTTAGGAAAAGAAGAAGTAATTACCTGTGGCCTCGAATATCAGACTGATCACAGACTCCTCCTAAAGCAATTCTGTGGAACTCTCGACCCAAAGTCTTTGCAATTGATCTTCCAACACTGGTTTTACCAACTCCTGGGGGCCCCACAAAGCAAAGAATGGGTCCCTTGAGGTTGTTCTTAAGCTGTCGCACAGCCAAGTACTCCAAAACTCTCTTCTTCAACTTCTCCATGGCGTAATGGTCGTTATCCAAAACAATCCTGGCTGCTCGGATCTCCAGGCGATCTGCATCGACAACAGCACAGACATCAGCACTTCCACCTCCAAAATGGAAACAGCTCGTCCTACAGGACACACAGATACCTTCAGCAGGCAATCCTCCAACTCACACACAGACCTCAGACTGCTTGTCTAAAATGGTATTAAAGTTCTTCTTTAATTTCCTTCTTTAATAAGGAAATTAGACCTAAGCTAGATAGAGTGTACTGAAAATGACACAGTACTGATAATGACATCCAAAGCTAAAATAATTATAATGATTTTCTATTTCTGTATTCATGTGTGTTATCATTCTGTAAAATTCTGTTTTTATTCTGTAGCTACAGAGTTCAAAATAGCAATCACATGGGTCACACTCACAAACTGCTTAAAGTAAAAACACCAAACTTCACGTGACATGGCATAATTTTAAAAGATCAAAGAGCAACTTCCATCAAAAGAACAGTCTGCTAGGACTGTCAGCAAACATTTGGGGATTCTCTGAATAATACTGCAAAGTACATGCAGGCAGATCATTTTACAATTTAATGATTAAAGAAAATATTTACAAGATTGTTCATAAACAGCCAGGGCTCTATTTCAAACCAGCAACAATTCATCACTACAAATACCAGCAATTAACTACAATTGTGCTTTTTATATCCTTTTGTTTCTTACCAAACTTGCTTAAGATAAACCAGAATCTTCTTCAGAAAGACCAATGTTACAGAAATCTCCAAAAGGGTTTTTTGTCTGACATATAAAAAATAATTAGATGCTCATTTCTTCATTGTTTTTGATATATACTGGCCCAAATTGTACTCAGAAACATCTTCATTTTAATGAAACTATTCTTAATACTTTTTAAATCCACATTCTTAGATATACAACTGAGCTACACAGGCTATTCAGTGTACAGGTCTCACTGAAGTCTAATGGTTTACCTGGTTTACTTACCAACAATGTTTTCACAAGACAGAACTAAATCACAGTGTTTACATGATAGTTACTTGTCCTAAAATGTTTGTGCAAGAGAATCACCACTAAGGGAAGGGTTTACCTTTCGTACTCTTGTTCCATGGCAATTCCACCATCAGTTCCAAGTAATTTCTTGTCAGAGCATATTCTGGCATTGACTGAGGCATCTTCTTTAATCTGGAAATATAAGTACAGAATTCAAAAGGTCAAGCAGAAATTAAATGCAAACAAAGCCTCTACTGCACCTCAAGGCAGCAATTGCTGCCTGAGGTTTAAAATAATTTCAAAAACACAACCAACACAAACATATATCAAACAGGAAAAAGTTTTCAAGATTTGTTTTAAATTTTAAAAGAAGCCACCATTTAAAAGCCTCCTACCTTTTTATTTCTTTAAGACAGACTTTAAGAGCTTGTTCTGACATACTGGATGTTCTAATCTTTTTTTCTAGCATGACAACATCATCATGATCTTCTTCCTCCTCCTCATCTTCTGTAATGCTCCCATGAGTGATTCTTCTATTAGGACGAATAGCTACAACCTGTGCAATGGAAACAGAACCACAGAATTGCACCAGGTCTTGGGTTTTAAATAAGCACTGTACTTTGGCTTTGAATGAAAATCATGGCAAAAACAGGTAAGGTGCATTGCAAAACTCAGAACTCCAGAAAGTTTTAACTCCAGAAATTAACTTCAGAAAGTATTATTGGTGCTACCTTAAAATGTTACAGTTCTTTATATATTTCCTAAGTGAGTTTATCATATGTCCTAAATTAGCAAACAACACAAGAACAAAACTGAAAGGACCTATTTGTGATATTTCAAGCACTGTAGCCCAGCATATTAAGCAGCACAAACTTAATCTTTACAAAATGGGTAAATCTCTCTTATCTTTTTTCATTTCTCAATGACTTCACAGTTACTAAACTATGTAAGTGTAGTTAGATGCAGCAAAAGTGGAGAAGCTCCATTTTAGAGCACCCATTCTTTATCTGTAGTTCAAAAGCTGCCACTCATCTGCACTGCCATCAGTAAAAGATACACCTTTCACTGCACGGGCCAGAACTCCCTGTGTGCACACCATGCACATGAATTGACTCTTCAGAGAAATGTGAGCATTCATTTAATGTCACAAAGTGCTCAGATTAAAATAACAAATAAATTTAAAAAAATAAAATAACCTAGGCAGTTTTAAACAAATATTTTGTCATTTGTGTATCTATACAGCCAAAGTTGCCAGCTGGGTGTTCTCTGCAGCTCCAGACTATGATCACACACTATGGTTATACATTAAAAATGCACAGATTAAAATCATGCATCCATTAGCCTGCTGAAAAAGTGCACCATAGTACTTATTTAGAATGTTTAAGTATTCCAAATGTAAAGCTCCATACCCTTTTATCATCATCCTGTTTGGACTTTCTTGTTTTCTGAAGTAGCTTCAGGCCTTCAATCTGTCTAACGAGCAATGGTATGGTCATCTTGAACCGTTCTTCCAGCCTAACAGCATCTAAAATCTAAGACAAGGAGTTGTAAGCAGCCAACAAGTTCACACTTGAAGAATCCTCAGTCTGGGAGAAGGGAACATGGAGGTACTGCTACTGGCTTTTGTCCAGAGGTATAGAACAGATGGATTTAGGAAAACAGGCAGCAAGAAAAGCAAGGAGAATACAGAACACAAAATCTAGCCTCAAGGGTCTGGATGCCTGGACTACAAAGCACTTCAAACTAGAGAAAATTCTCTTATCCTGTTTTAAAACATCTCAGTATTTCAGTTGCATTTCCTGTGGCAAACATCTATCAATGTCCTATTTTTCAATTACTGGGCCTCAAGAAAAAGATGGCCCTGTTAAGAAGTTACAGCATCATCTCCTTGGGTAAGGCAGGGGAAAAAAATCACCTTGTGCCTTAAGGTTTTTGTTCAGAGATTTTTTTGTTTATTTTGTCTTTTTAATATTTTGCACACAATTCCATTTTCATATTAAATAAAGTTAATATGTGGAAATGGACAGAATTCTGCTCCTCTCTATTTCCACAGCTTCCACCATCTCCTCTTTTCTTTAGAGCTTCTAATTAAAAAAAGTGACACACAAACAACTAATGTACCTTCCTCCAGCAGGCTATCCAGTTACAGTACACACCTTCTCTGTGAATTACTGCATTAATTTCTATTTGTGGTGCTTTGAAAGAATCTAACACACTTGCAGCTCCATGTGCAACATAAACAGATAGAGAAGAAAAGGAACAACTTGCAAAACACAGCAAGGAAATACAGAAATCAGACGAATAAGCACCAAGTCATAAAGATCATTTTTGCATAAATTTACTCTGACATATGATAGAAATTCAACCACTGTCTCAGTGTTTAAAGAAGCACAGACTTCAAGATGTTTTAAAAAAAGATTTAATTCTAATATAAAAAATATTTTAATTCTGAAGTTATTAATATTAAGATGCGTATAATGATCAGTCAGCTAGGATAAGTAAGCAAAGTTTCAATACAGTCTGAAGAAAGATTTATCATCTTTACTATGGGAAATTCATGCTCAACTTATTGTCTAATAAAATGAACCATTTCCAAGACTTCCCAGCTAGATCTATTTACCTTAGATGAACTCTGCCACGTGCATATATAAATACTTTAAACAACACCATCAAAGCATTTTGCAAGCATTCATGCTCAGCTGCAACACAAATCCCTGCTGGCATAACGTTATCACTGTACAGTCACAAGTGTGAGCAATTCCAAAATTACCTAAAAGTGACTGAATTTAAAAAGATACCAACAACTAACTACCACTAAAACATAGTACCTGCAGCTTCTCCTGGTTGGTTGTCCGGATGATGGAGGTCAGGATATCTGGCAGAGCTTCTCTGGGCAGATTGTCCAGGAGACGGCGGAGCTTGGCCACCGCAGGCACAGACATGTCCAGCATCTCCACCAGCTACAACAACAAGGAGCAATGCTATGGAATGGCTGCTGGGTTTCCTCTGGAATTATCTCAGGGGATCTCTGACCCAAACAGGATTGTGTCTTTCAGTGGGAAACATGTCTTGGTAGTTTGCCAAAAAGCTACTGAAGTAAGTTCACCAAAAGTTCACAGATGAGGCACTGACTCAGCACAGAGCACCAAGACTTTGAGCTTTCTCCTTGTCTAAGAAGTTCAAAAGTATCATTATTGTTTGCAGTACTTTTTTTCAATACATACATCTCCTACGTCCCCCACGTATCCAGATTAAAAACTTCCCCATGACCCTTTTCCAATACATCCTTTAAATTCCAATTCATTATACTTCTACTGTATATATTTTCTTATATCTCTGTGAACTTCTAGAAAATTAATCAAATCTTTTACTAGAATGTATGTATAGTATTGCTATATATGAAACACTTATCACAGCACCAACACAAGCAGTTGCACAAGACTCAGCTGCAATGAGCTGTGCAGACACCCCAGAACTTGGCATAGAAACCTCAAACTGTAACAGTAACATTTATTTTGTAGCACAAATACTGAAACTCTACTAGTCAATAAAAAATATAGGAACTGGAGAAACAGAAAGGCAGATAGAAAACAAATAAAGAGCCCAAGTGTACCCACACTTAGGTTATGTGACACACAAGAATAAAACAAATTACCTGTACTGCATACTTGTAGAATTGCTCTGACAGCTCTCCAAGCTCCTCCTCAGATTTATGGCCATTAGTGAACTGCTCAAGTCGATCCAACTGCTGCACTTCAGCAACGGGATAGGGCTTCTCCTTCAGCAGCTGCAGGATCTGGAATCGGCACAGGCCTGTCACCAGCAACGTGTAATGGGGCTTGGGCCAGTTGCTGCCAACCACCTGAACTGCCAGGGCAGCAGTGCCAATCCTAAAAACAGATCAAATCCTTGTTTCACCTTCCACAGAATATTTTGTGTGCTCCTTATCAGAGGCAACCAAGCTATAGGTGGCAAGACCCTCCTGGGTCATAGTTCTATTGTGAAATGAAATCAAATTATCCGACTTCCTTTGAAACACAGGCTACAAAACCAAACCCTAGAACCTGAACACAAATGAGTTAACTGAAACACTAAGTAAGACACTGTAACAGTCACGCAATTTAGAAATATATGGAATTTCTTCATAATAATAGATCTGCCTGTGACAGGCACACAGACATTTCTGCTTAAGCAACATGCACTGGGAAATGGGAGTGTTCATAAACGACAGCTCTTGCCTGAAATTCCCGGCCTTGTACTGAATCAGTGTTTTAGATCACCGTACCTATTTAAGCTGATTTACAACTGAAGGT
The DNA here is from genome assembly GCA_024734555.1 of Trochalopteron elliotii. NCBI lineage: Eukaryota > Metazoa > Chordata > Aves > Passeriformes > Leiothrichidae > Trochalopteron > Trochalopteron elliotii. The sequence goes on from JANPWX010000087.1 coordinate 5,706,714, forward strand.
ATTTTCTTGCAACATCTTACTGAGTTCACTGATATGATAAAGTTCGAAGAGTGAGGGTTACATCATGTTAGTTTCACCACACAGAAATACAATTTGTTTTCATTTTATGTGAACTAAGTCGATATCCGTGTTACATATTAAGTGAAAAATGCTATGGTTAACAGCTGCGACAGCCCTAGAGCTGCGTTCTTTCGTCTTATTTTACTCGTCCACCTTAGTCTCTTCTCAAACTTCCCCTCCGGCGGCCGGCCAGCCCGTCCCCGGCCCCTCGCCCGCTGGGCCGGCAGTGCCACCAGCTTCCGCGGAGAGCACAGGCGCTTCCCGGGGCGGCCCCGCGGGGTGAACCCACC
>JANPWX010000087.1:5707463-5724710 GCA_024734555.1 Trochalopteron elliotii
CGAATCGCTCCCGAATCGGCCCCGAATCGGCCCCGCCGCTCCTTCTGCCGCTCCCGGCGCCTCTCGGGTCCGGTCTCCTCTCAAACACCGGGCCGGGCCGGTTCCCTTCAGTCCCCCGGAGGCCGCTTGGCCGCCGGCAGGTGTCAGGCTGGCACTGGCAATGGCTGCGGGCTGTGAGCTGTGCTTAGGGCTCCGACCCTGGACAGGGAGCGTGTAACAAAACTTATCGTTTGTTAAATGGGACGGGTACGGAGTGAAATCCTTTCTTTTGTTGGTTTTTACTCAAATTCGCTCTTCTGCACCCGTGCTCCGGGTTGAAGGGCTCAGCATCCCGTTTCAGAGTCACAGAATGGTTCGGGTTGGAAGGAACCCAGTCCCACCCCGTGCCAAGGCAGGGTCACCTGGCGCAGGTGACACAGGAACGCGCCCAGGTGGGTTTGAAATGTCTCCAGGGAGGGAAACCCCACCCTGGGCAGCTGTTCCAGGGCTGGGCCACCCTCCATGGGACGCAGTTGTTCTGCTGCTGAGGAAGCACAGGTGAGCGCAGGTGTCGTTCCACGTGCTCCTGGGAGCCCCAGGGAGGAGGTGCAGGACCCGACGTCTCCCTGCGGGGTCCTCAGGGCAGCGAGGAGCAAAGCCCATCTGGTGCTCCCCGTTCCCAGCCCATCCCCAGCCTGGCTGCCTGCGGAGGCCTCGCTCACACCCTGGGAATTCCACTTCCATAGTGATGTTCAGCAGGCCTGGAGGCACCAGCCAGGGCACTGCTCACTAGGGCAGTGAGCCAAAAGAGCTCCAAGAACTGAAGCCCTATGGAGAGTTCCGATGAAAAAGTGGAGAGTTCAGACGAAAAAGTGGGGTTTAGAAACTTTCCTTTTTAATTTTTTTCCCCGTTGGTGAGATGAGGTGCAATATCAAAATTGCATAATGCAGTGAACTACATTAGCTAATCTCTTGTTAATCACTGACTTGCATGATTCCTGTTGAACAAAGGTAATCCTGTACAGAGGGGAAATCACAGTAGCAACAAACTGACAATTTGAAATGCAAAAGGATAGCTGCAGTAAAAACCTTGCTTAATCATGAGGTTTGTTAAAACCTTCATCTGTTGGTTTACTGGAAAAGGCAAGGTAATAGAAGGTAATGCAAGGTAATATGGAAATACAACAATATATTTAAATGCAAGGAGTTATTACACCTGAGAAAAATATCTTCTAAAGCCACCACTTCAGGTACCTTAGAAAGAAGATGGAATTTAATATACTATTCAATATGACACTTAGAAAACATTAATATAAAAGGGCACATAACACACGTGGAAACTGGTTTGTGAATTTCCCAATGTTAAATATAATTGCTCTGTAAACATATGTTCAACACTTACAAATGTTTAAGCATCTCAAACTATATTTGTTTGGAATGTGAACACAAACAAAACCTAAAGGTTAAATATTTACTCATCACATTTATTGAGTAATTTTCTCAGTTTGAGTATTTTGATTAAAAAGAATCTACAAATGGCATCATGTTTATTGTGCAAGCTACCATTTCTTACTTCCTTCAGAGATGACTGGTATCTGTAGTCATTAATAATAGTTTCTTAATTAATTCTAGAGCTGTATCAAAAAATCTCAAGGATTATAATTCATTTAAAATTCCTTTCAGTTTCTCCTGAACAACTCTTGATACCCAGGGTTGTGTTTTACTTTGTGTACTAAGCAATACTACAGGGTCACATCTTGATTATGATGTCTGGATAAGTACTGAATCCCCCAATTTGTATTTTGCTTAAATACAAACAGATCACATTTGAGCAACAGCCTTTCAGAATGTTTTTTCCAGACTAGCTGAACATTTCTTGATACCTGCAGAAGCAGTGTAGCAGTAAGTGACTCCAACTCATGGAATTTAAGTTTAAAAGGGACAATTTTCACATGGTCTGACCTCCTCTAACTCTCACCAGCAACTTCTGCATCAAGTTCATAGTTTTTGACTTACACTGTATCTCAAAGGCATGCAACCTTCATTATAAGTGACTGCAAGGGAGCATCTACCACCTCTATGGGTGTGCTGTTCAGTAGTTGATTACCTGGTTAAAATTTGCACCTTGCAAATTTTACTTGTACTCTCAGCTTCCAGAGACTGTCTTCTGTTGTATCCAACAGATTGAAGAGTTGCCTACTATAATAAAAAACTTTCCTCAGTGACCATGACCAGTGTTCCATGATTGAGTCATGACTTAACTTTGAGCTTCTCTTTCTTATTTTTTCAATAAAGTCTCATCCTCCTTAAGATGTGGGTAGCCTAGAACCCCAGTACTCGTCTTGCAAATGTCATGTAAGGGGGGTAATACCCTCTTTGTGTTTCCATTCAATATTCTCTTCCTGTGAAATGGAGTGTGAAGTTTGTTTGGCTACAGCCCCACTTCACACAGCTTAGGTGGTCCTGCTTTGGTCTGGGCTGAAGGAGTTGGGTGTCAGTTCAGTGGAATAAAGACAGGGACTACTCTACCAGATGGTGTAGTGCACCCGTGCTCCCCAGTTCATAAATCTGTGTCCTGCAGAGTCCCCTGCTTCCTCTCTCTGAAGCTGGACTGACACAGCAACTGGAGCCCACAGAATTTTCATTGATAGAACAGCTGGACACTGTTTTAGGTCCCAGTTAATCATGTAAGTAGTGGTATTCATTTCATGTGCTTCAGAGACTGACAGGATAGCCATGCTCTTCCTCAGCTCCTTGGGAGATCATACTAATGATTTTGCAATAATGATCTTCTCAAGACCTATTTCTTTGAAAAGGATAGCAATTCACAGATTTATGCCTGTAAAACTCATATAACTTTTTCCTCTCCCTTCACCTCTGCATTATTTCTTCTGTTTACACAAACGTGAGAGAGCTCAGTATTTCCAAAAAGCAAGACCAGGCTACCTCACAATGAAGACTTGAGGTTAATATGTTTGAGATTAAAGCTCAGTAATTTTCTCCTAAGATGTGCACACACCTCTCTTCTGCCCCCTCACTGGCACTCTGTAAAGCTTTCAAGCCCTCTGCAGCTATTTTATAAAATAAGAGTCTCAATCTGTCATGAGACTTTCCCCTTCTCATACTGCTTCTATTTAGTACTTACAGAATGTTTGATGCAGTGATGATTTTTAGGAACTATTTCTCTCCAGTCTCAACTGTTCTGTCTGTAAATCAAAGAGAAAAAAAAAATCTCCCGTTTTCTTTTCAAATTCCCTCTCTACTGTGTGAAAACTTAAGAGCCTCTCTTAACAATTACATAATCTGGCTCCAAATCCAACAAAACACTTTTTCTTAAAGATGCTGTGAAAAGATGCTTTGAATTGCCTCAAGGTCTGTTTCTATACATCAGTTAATATGAGACATCCAATAAGGAATATACAAGCCTGGTGCAATATGAAGAATTAACTGTCAGGATTTTGCAATGCATGTTATGATAAAACATACATTTTGTGTCTTCTGAGGTGAGAGATTATGTGGATGCATGGTCTGTGAACAGATGGACTTCATAACTTGTCTGTTCATTAGATTATTTTCCTCAATAATATTTCCTCCAACCCAGATGCTTCCTACCATCTTGGCCTGCATCACAAATACCTCAAAAATCTTTAAAATACCATAATTAGGAAGGAGGTTTATGTAAAGCTATTGAAAGGATGTAATAATATAACTGAACTGCATTTTAAGGTGCATTTATTTTAATGTCCAATTTTTCTACTCAGTGTAAGGTTGAAGTGGAAATTTAAAAATCTGTGGTTTTTTTTAATGTAGGCTTTGCTATCATTTGTATCCTCAATCATTCTTCCCTCACACAAAAGGATTTGGGATTTTTTTCAGATCCTGATTGATTAAAACCCTCCCAGCTGGTTATGTAAGAAGAGCACATGGAACAAACGCCAGGAGCTGCTGGCAGCACATTACTGCCTGACAGAGTAAGAGACCTTTCAGACATTTCTGAAGCTCTGTGTAGGATTCTTTATGGCAACTGTAAAATGTGTTTTAGGAGTAAGTGCTAACAGACCTCACCAGAGCAGCTGAACTTGAAGGCTTAATCTTTTATTCAAAAGTATGAGTGAACTCCAAGAAAGGGACAGGGGGAGGCACACAGGAAAAGGAATTCAAAATTACTGTTAAAATTTGAAATTTAAGCTAGAATAGCATGGGGCAGAGAGAGTTCTCGCCTGCATTACCTAACCAGACATGATTTTCACACCAGATATATCCATACCACAAAAAAATAAGGATTCAGAGGAACTTCTAAAGACAGAAAATATCCATGGGAAATTAAAGAAATGCCATCAGTAGAGGTGTGCTGGTGAGGATAGAGCTGAAGGAATTGAAAGAGAATTTCACTCACACTTAGTTTTGCTGCATACACCACCATACTACCTGGAAAATATACATATATATATTTGCTCTTTAATCTGCATACTGCCAAATCAGCCTTTTTAGAGAACTGCTAGTAAGAGAGAAAAATATGTTTTCTTAGTATAATGCAACTGAATGAAAGAGCTGAAAAGGCTACATTTGAGACTCAGATATATTTGGCAAAGTTTTGTAAGCCTAATCTTCCTTTTTTTTAACCTCATAAAGTGGAAAAAATTTTGCCACCAAAGAAGAAAAATATGGAAAACAGTGGAGTTATTGCCACAGCTTATTGAAATAAATACTATTCCAAGTCAAACTCAATCATATTTGTAGTCCATATTTTAGTGAAGGAGCTGAAGAATCACATTTTTATGTCCCTCTTACCCAACGGAGCATTTTCCTTCCCATTGTTCAAATGAAATTTGCTGACTGCCACCTAAAAAATGCATGCAAATGTTCTGAAGTAATTTTAGGGTTTGACCTTACAGAAAGTCCACACAGACTGTGGGACAGAGCCCGGAATTATTCCATAGACGTAAGCACAGTAAAGTTTGGGAATGAACAGGAGTTTTGCTTTTTCTCCTTAGCAACTGGATAGACTGCCTGGTCTGAATTTAGTTACTCTTCTGTGTTTCCAACAGTTAGAGAGGATATTAACTGCACACTGTAGGTCAATCAATTCAAGAATGTTTTCCTACCTGATCCCTTTCAAATCTGCAGGATAATGACTCTCTACATGAACTACGACCTACTCTGCTTTCAGTCATTCAACCAAATTTCATCAACGTTATTCAATTGTTCAGAGGTGAAACCCTTCAAAATTAAACTTCATAGAAGCAATTACCTATCCCTGAATTAGCAAAATAATCCTTCTCATTCTTTGCTGTTGTACCTGCACTCAGCCATTTGGCAGGGGCTGTGCTACACAGACACCCAACCCTTCAGCGCCAGTTTTGACCACGATACAAACTGAATGGAGTCATTAGCCAAAATGCTACCCATCATTTCATCTTCAAAAATATTTTTAAGCTGCCAAATATTATAAATATTGTTCCAGCCATTGCATTGATTTAAAGCCACTGAGTAATCATAACTGTGTACTCCCTGAGGATGTTCCAGGAAATTATATACTGGAACCAATTTCCTCTCTAATATAGTTGTGGAAATTCAGGTCAGGTAGCCACTGACCTCATTGTCTGAAATTCTGAAATCTCCACAGCACAAACATACCATGTGTACATGGCAACAACATTGCCACTTCATGCTGATTACTCTAATGTATGTAAATGAAGTTAAACCCACCTTATTTTTCATAGAAATTATTGTATTAGCTAAGCATAACAGCATCCACAGTTCTACAGTTTTCCCCTATTGGCCCTCTTGTAGAACATTATGATAGAGAAAATACAAAACATGGCAGATATAGGTGCATTTGTTTTTACCTATTGCCTCTTTGTAAAACTTTCATGTGCACAAACCTATTTTCAGTATGTATTATAAAAACTAAAAATCCTTACTAGTTCCAAAAAATCCTGGGAGTCTTGTCAAAAACTGCTGTAAATAAAAAATACAGAGAAAAGAAAGACATGATTCTTAGACATTATAAAGTATATAATAAATAGCTGAGAATGTTTTGTGATTTACCAATATGAGATTTACTAAGTCACTGTGATGTGCATAATTTTCCTAAGCTGGACAGATATTGTATGTTCATGATGAAGCATGAGGGGGACAGCACCCTTCAGAACTGGCATCAGTAAAGTCTTCCATTAATTACCAGTTTCTCTGGTACCATCTGAGACAGCAGGACATGTTACCAAAATTACTTCTGTCTCTGATTCAATCACTCATTTTGGGATTATTTCCTCAGGATAGGAAGAAGAAAACACAAATCCTGAATGCCTGTCAAAATGGACTACAAATTAGGAGATGAGAAAACAACCTTGATATCCCCACACCTCTGCATAAATCTTGACATTTCACTCCACTTTGTTCTCCTCGCAGTCATTTACTTTTATGGCCTCTTTTGCCAGAGAGACAAACAATCTCTGTTGATTTATCTAGTCACCTCTGGAAAACATTAATATTGATAGAGTGAAAACATGTCAAGCAGGTTCCTTTCCACTTAAGGAATTTTTCCCTGAATTATGGAAATGCAGAAGAGGAGAAATAGAATGCCTGGGCTTTTAGTGTTTATTTAGAAGCTGTTTAGGAAGGGAGGAGCACATTTTCTGTCAGTTGCACTGGAGAAAGCCCAGTAGGATCGATTCTGGCATGCAAATATTAATGGCAGCAGTGGCTTTGTTCTTATCCATTCATTCAGCCCAGAGCAGCTGAAATGGCTGTGCCATGCACATTCCAGAGGAATCTGTGCCACTGCTGCAAGAGGCAGAGCCCTGAGAGCTCTCAGCCAGCACTGCCTGCTCTGCAGCTGCCACTGAGAACCAAGACTCTGTTGCTAAATAAAAGTATCTAATAATGGACTTCTGGTTAGTTTTTTTTTTTAATTTAGATACAGATTAATATCTTTTTTTCCTACCGACCTCTTGTTTGTTGGTTTTTTTTTTTTTTTTTTGCAAAATGTTTAGAATTTATATCTGAACTTTTTAAAAGTAGTTTCCACATAGAAACAGATGGAAAGCCTGACTGTTTTACTGCAAATGCAGGGAGTATTCTCTTTAGCTTCATCTATTTCAACATAAACATGTATAAATAATACCTATACTAGATTAATAACTATAGTTGTAATATGAATCAAAATGTCCAACAGTAGGTGGCACATGTATTATGTGCAGTGTATTTCACCATCTTTCTTTCTCATTTAATTAATCCCACAATGGGTTTAAAAACATTTACAACACAATTGCTGAAAAGCAAATACTTGACATAATCTAAGGGGATAATTATTATTAATTCTAAATTGCTACATTTAGGAAGAACAGAAGAAACAGCAAGCAAGCTTCTCAGGAAATATTGGGCTATTATCTGGCAAAACACGGTGACAGCAGATACATTACAAATGCATAATTTAAAAATTAACAGAACTTACATATTTTGATTCTTTCTTGCCTCATTTTTGGTTTGATCAGCTATTTCAAATATGTAACTGTACTAGGTTGATTATAATCTCAGCCTCCAGAACTTCAAGTGGAATAGAATCTTCACATGGGAACAAAAATGAGGCCAGGAATAAAACTAATAAAATCAGGTCCTGTGAACACTAGTAGGAAAAAAAAAAATAGCAGACTTTTCCTATTTCTTCTAGAAAATATTTTATTTGGGAAATTGAGGTCTCAGGATGGAATATTCAAATATCTTTTGGTATCAGAAAGTCTCAGCTGCTTCACCAAAGAAACCCTGATGTTTATTTATTGCATACTCAGTATTCCACCTGTTGCATCAAGGGCTTAGTTCAAACGTGCCTGTGATGTCTGGTCTGTCCCATGGAAAAGAAAGGCTTTCACACATGCCAGATTTCAATGTTTCAGGAGCACTTTATCACTTAAAACATGGAAGAAAAAGACAAGAGGCAGGATTTCTTGTCAAACACTGGGATTCTAATGCTGGAACTATGTGAATTCTTTATACTTTTCTTCAGAATGGTGATTCAATGAAAATAATTTGACAGGTTTGATGAGTATTTAAAAATCATTAATATATGTGAAAATTATAACACTTCAAAATAAACAGCACAGGCATTAATAACCTGACTTTTCCCCACCCTACCATAATTTAGATGTTCTAATGTAAATTAATATTGATTTTGCAATAAAAATACCAACTCCAGTGCCATAGGTGGTAGGAAATTCCAAGAGTGGACAGTATAATCAGGTGGGGTTTTTTCCCTTCCCAGTAATGATTAGGTTTAAAGTCTAACATTCCTTCACTATGTTCTAAACTACTCAAAGATCAGGTTTAAGGGCAGCAGAGTCTGAATTAGAGAGTAAGCTCAGCTTTGAGCAGAATAATTCTCAGGTCTTGTGCTATAATCATCATTCTCCAAACCAGAAATTTGCTGCAGAAATGTTATCAGTGGTTTCAATATAACTCAACAAACCTCTTTCAAGGAGAAAGAATGATGTGACTTGAACATGAATATAGCAGTCTGAAACACATAATTGGCTGCTGGACCATTACCATAACAATTATAAATGGCACAACATTAACTAGGAGGAGATGTCTGGATATGTGCTCTCAGAGTCACCAACACTAGATCTCCTTCAATAAATATTTAATATTTTAATTTTAATTATGATTTACTGTTTGATTTAATATTTCATTAACATAATTAATATTTATGAAGACTGGAAAGAGCTGTATTGTGCCTTGATCAAATATGCAGGTGATGTAAAACTCTGTGGAGGAAAAGGATATGGCTCTTGATGCAGCTGAACTATGGTGACAGGGAAGCACTAGGAACCAGTTATAGAACAGAGGGATTTCTGCAATGTTTGTAAATATAGGTGTGAGTACAACTAGATTATTTTGAACTCCCTGTTTGTATACATATACACACACCTACATACCTATATGTATGCACAATCTGACTGATAAAATACAGCTTTGGCACAAGTTGACCCTAATTAAACTTTAAAGACTGTTGAGCAGAGAATTCTGCCTAAACAAATGAGGTAATGTAAGAAATAGAACTTTATAAAATTGGGGGCTTAAATCCAAAGCACTACTGGGAAAAAATCTGAGAGATTCAAGTTAGAATCTACACAATCCAGACACTGAAGGGATGTTTTTAGGCAGTGAGGATGGAGCCAAACACAGAAAGGCAAGAGAGATAGGAAATAAGGATGTCCTGACTGAGCAGCCAGACAAAAAAGGATGTAACTTTTTTTTTGTCCAGTAAGTATCAAGTAATGAAAGATGAAGATTAACTGGAAGAAACAAAAAGCAGACTTTTCAGAAGTTTCAGACTTCAGGCAGAGGCCTGATGAGTCCCTAGAACAAAACCAGACTAAAAGATAATTAATACTTGTTTGTCTTCAACCTAGACCTCAGAAAACTAAAATAACCTAACCACTGGGAGTGGATAAGGATCTTGTAACACAGTAAGAATAGGAACAACAATACCAAGCAAGCAACCATTTATGTAACACAACTAATATATATATATATATTATATGTATATACACATGTACTGCAAAATGGGCATACAGAGATTTATGGTACAACTGCACAAATGGTGTAGAGGAAAATTTCTGCAAGCAGTAAAATCTGCACAAAAGACAAAGCATGTAGAGCAGGCAGGAAAGCTGTCCAGGGAAACCAGAGTGATCCTGCAGAAAAAGCAGAAATTGTCTCATAAAACCAAAGTGATCCTGCAGAGTAAGCAAGAAATCTGCCTGGCAAAAGCCAGAATTCCAAGACAACAAAGTAAAAAGAACTATGACAAGATGCTGTGGGAAACATAAAGCACTAAGGACAGATGAACAACTGCAGGGGGCCAAAAAAAATCCTCCTTCAGTTCCAGCTTTTCTTGCTGGAGAGCTCTCACCTCCGAGCACCCTGATTTCTGCAAGTGAGATTTTTCCCTGGGAAAAATCCCAGGGAGATTGTCACCAGGTTTAAATAGTTACTTAAAAGTTTTTAAAGCTAATTATAAAGTTTGGTGTTTTTTTTTTTTTAATTTTTGCTCCAAAGAATAATCTGAACAAGGACAAGAAGCTCTGGAAATGGAGTATTAACAGAATGACTAATTCAGCATCACTTAAAACTGGTGGACAAGTAAGAGCTCTGTTTTTCAGAAATATGAACCTAGTTTTAAAATGATGACTCCTACCCCCACCATAGCAAACTAAGTTGCATCTGTAACTGAAAAATTAAATGCAGAAACATACAGATGAAATGTCATTAGCTACAATATTACAAAATAGTGTCTTACTTTAGTTTGATTTTTTTTAAGTGGGTCAGCATGTTGCCAAGATCATGTTTAGCCCCAACCTGAGCTGAGTTAAACTCACAGAATATGACATTTCTGCCTTGTTGAAAGGTAACAGGAGCAGAAGTCCTAATGCTCTGTGCATGCCCTGCAGCAGGATGAGGAGGACACAGGTTATGTGTAGCAAATGCCAGTCTTCTTCAAAAAGCCATTTTCTGTTGGCTCAGAAACAGAGCAGGCAGCATCCACTGGAAGGAAGGGCTTTGTTCCTAGGCCCTGAACGTGACCTTAATTTGCCGTCAGTGGTGTGTTCAAGTTGTTTTTCATGCTCCTAAAAAATACATGTTAATCCCTGTCTGGAAGTGTCAAAATATCTTTATATGCTTCAGAACATGTACATTTCTACAGTTAACATTTTTAAGGTCAGTCTGACAACCAACATAAAGGAACTTGAATACTTAATAACATCTTCTGTTTTCCCTTGAGCTGGCTCTTAATCCAATGGATTAATCTTATCTGCTACATATTATTGGCTTTCACCCTTAATGATGAAAGGATATAGTCATAGCTGTTAGCTGCAAGAGTTTTGTGCTTTTCCCATTGTTTAACTTATTCTCCAAAAATAAAAAAGAGTTGGGAAGCACATAATGTATTTAACATATAAAGGAAAAGTAGAAGTTGTGCATTATGTTGTACAGAAAAACAGAGAAACAAACATAAAAGTAAAAAGGTTTGCTTCAATCCTCCTCCGACATTATACAAGAAGATCTAATCTCTACCCATAATGAAAAAGGCTATGAAAAATTCCTCTCCAAATTCATCAATTTGCATGTCTTGCCAGCCAAATCAGCATATGGTCCTAACCAAAATCCATCAGAAGCTGCAAATGTTTTTTTTGTGCAACCTGAATCTGATCCAAAAGTCCTGCTCATGATTGGCATGAATACTTAGGAATACTGTAATATTTATTTATAACCTTAAATTCATGTTCATTGCACCACAGGGTCAGATGCTCAGAATTTTATAGTACCAAGTCCAAAGCTGTTTCTACTGCTAGAAGCAGACTTTCATTTCAATATTAGCATTCTGTGACTTCACTCCAGGACCTGGGAAAAAACCAAAAATTATTTCATCTACTGTCTTGATTTAATTTAAGAGCTGGACACTCCAAAATAGGCTAGCTCTCAGTTTAGTTTTATCCACTCCCTTTTCACTAAAAAGGAGAGACGAATGTCAGTAGATATGGGTGAAAAATAACAGTCAACTAAAAATATAAATAAAAACTAAATAGCAACAGGCAAAGAATAACTGATAGTCAGTAGTTATAAAGTCGCCGAAGTCTGCTGGACTCCCCAGTGTCAAGGAGGAACAAGAATGGCGGAATCCCCACCCAAGATGGCGCCCGCGTGTGGGGAGCCAGAGGGAAAACGGCGGCCAAACCCCCCTGGGCTCATCCTTTCCCCAGAACAGAAAACTGGGAAGGCAGGAGCTTGCGGAGCAGATGGGGATCTCTGGCATTGCCTGGGAGCTGCGGCCCCTCGGTGTGAGCCTCCCCTCATGGCCCCGGTGCCCACGTCCGTGTGCGGGGTCAGCGCTGAGGGTGCGGCCGTTCCTCGGCCCGGGGGGGCGTTGGGAGGAGAAGCCATCAAGCTTCAAGCACCAACACCGGCGCCAGCGGCTATGGCCCCGCACTGCCCTCAGGCCGTGTGAAATTCACCCTGAAACACCTGGGCTTGGGCAACGCAGCTTCTCGGCTTGCTGCTGCTGCCACATGAAACGTGTCCAAAGCAAACCCCTCCCAGAGAGAAGCAAGAGAAGTGTGCGCCTTATGCCGCCACAGCTCTGCCAGCACAAGGGAAAGGTGGGAGAGCACAGCCTCAGGGCCTTAAAGAGAATATAAACTCATTTCATAAGATGTGGCTCTGTGAAAATGTGCTCTGTATGTCACTTCTAAAGACATCTTCAGATAAACTGGTTGACAATGCAAGAAATAAATCTTATTTCTTAATTTGTTTCCTACAAAAATGTCTTGTATCATTTGGGTATTGGAAGAAAAAAATCCGTCAATTGTTTAACTTTTGAAACAAGGGAAATTTATTTACTTACAAATTCTAACATCTTAAAAGTGCAGCTTACAAACCTTGAACCAAAACAAAAGTTTAATTGAGTAAAGTAGTATGGATACTACAAAGAACAAGACTTTTAGTGCATATCATAGCACATTTAGTAGCATTACTTTTGCTGCTTTAATAGCTCTAAGTTCTACATCCTATTTATGAACAATTTTACTAACATTCTTATATTCTATACTTAAAATGGAAACTTCTTAAACATCTAAAATACAATCTAGATTTGGAAAGGTAAAATATACAGTCTAACAATGAGTACTACTCTATTCCCTAGACTCAACTATGCATACTTAGCATTACATTTGCTACTTTAATAGCTCTACATCCTATTTATGAACAACTTTACTAACATTCTTATATTCTATAGTTAAAATGGAAACTTCTTAAACATCTAAAATACAATCTAGATTTGGAAAGGTAAAATATACAGTCTAACAATGAGTACTACTCTATTCCCTAGACTCAACTATGCAAACTTAGTTAGCATTACATTTGCTACTTTAATAGCTCTACATCCTATTTATGAACAATTTCATTAATATTCTTATACTCTATACTTAAAATGAAAAATTCTTAAGCATCTAAATGCAGTCTACATCCTCTAAAATGCAGTCTGGTTTTGGGCAAGTAAGAACATACAGCCTGAGAATGAATGCTAGTGTCTTTCTTTCCGGGATGCAGCTCTGTCCCAAACTTTCTTGTGGCTTGGCTTCTGTGGCTTGGCAGATGCATTGATCATCCCTTTCATCTCCTCCTCTGAATTCTGCATGTCTTTCCACTCAAGACACAGATCTGGAGACCTGATTTGATCCAGCTTGTCACCGTAGTGTGCTATGCCACGCATCCTCATCATCCTCATCCTCCTCTTCCTCCTCTTCCTTTTGGGTACTGCTGGAGTTTTTCCACGGGCTGAGCTGTCGTCACCAGAGCTGCCCTGCCTGGACAGCCAGTAGAAGGCAAAGAGCATGAGGAGCATCTCTGCAGAGGCCCAGAACCACCAGTGCTGGCAGGCAGAGAGCAACAGGCTCCCCTGGGCAATTTCAGGCAACTCCTGGCTCCTCTTCTGCATCTCCTGCAGCCAGGCCATCTCCTGTCTGCGCTGCTCCTTGTGCTGGCGCACGAGCTCCTCGGTGACTTTCACGGTCTGGTGATCTGCCTGCAGCAAGGACTGGAACTGGATGGTGCCCAGCACCACCAGGGTGTGGATGAGGGCTCCATTCATGGTCTGGAGGAGGAGGAACAGAAGGGGTTCAGCAGGGCTGGGAGGGAGATGGCTCCTGGAGTAGTGGGGCAGGACACGCAGGGCCCTGGGAATAGGTGGGAGAGGAAGCTTGAGGGGAAGCTCAGTGAGCACTGTGGGAATGAGGCCACATCCCTGCAGCCCCAGGGTGGCAGCTGCTCTGCCCAAGGTGGGCACATGGCCCCTGCACCCTCACCCCAGCCCCAAAACCCCCCATGGCAGCCGGTCCTGCTGCCCCAGCCTTTGGCCAGCAGAGCCTTCCTTATGCCTGCCATACTCACCACTGCCTCAAGATGCAATGAGTGTCAATGGTATTGGCCCAGTGTCGGTGAGTGTCAATGGTGTCGGCCCAATGCCGGTGGGTGTCAACAGTACTGGCCCAGCAGCAGCAGAGCCTTCTTCCTGCTGCGCACCCGCTGCTGCCTCAAGACGCAGTGAGTGTCAACGGCACCGGTCAGTGCCAGTGTCAACGGTACCGGCTGCTGCTCCTGGAGCACCCGCTGACGGTTCCATGGCTTGGTCTCCATGATGTCACTGACCGTGGAGCCCAACGGCACAGCCTGGCCATGGCCGTTGGCCCTGGCTTGGCACCAGGCAAGGCCCAGAGCACATGAAATCAGCCATCCACATACCCTGAGACTCTTGGAGGCACCTTTTAGTGCCCGTATTGCTGCTGTCTCTAACAACTCATGAGATATAGGATAAAATCCCAAGAAAATTCTAGGACATACAGCAGAACTTTGTGTGCAAAAATCCCTTCATATTTCAGTAGTTCTACTTCTGTAGGTTTCCATATATCTATATCTATATCTATATCTATATCTATATCTATATCTATATCTATATCTATCTTGGGAATGTATAATATATTTTATAAATATATAAAAATTACATTTATATTCCTAATCAAGCAGTTATTAGGATGCAGCTCTTTCATTAAACAAGCCTTTTTTATTTTGAAAGCTTTTTTCCCCATGTTCCTTCACTTGCATACAGCAATGATTATGAAAAGGGAATTCTGACGATTTCTTAGTGAGCAACAGTGTACTGAAAAAAAGAATGAAATGTAATAGAAGTCACAGGAACAAACGAATATTCAGTGGCTAAATTGGGAGCATATGTGCTTGGAAAAAGAAGCATAAAAGGAGATATCACAAATACCACTTTTTAAAGTGTGGCACAAGGTTTGCAACAATTCTACTTTGTAACACTCATGTCCAATTATCTTTGTTTATGTTAATTTTTTCTCAGGTATTTTAGTATAAAGGAAATATTTTAACAAGACTTTTACAGCTTGATTACAGATGAAGATGCCTAAATTCACAACTGAATTTCAATGAGCGGCAATTTCATTAACTGATAAGTGTACCCAAATAAAGAATGAGGTTTTAACATGCATTAAATTGATTACAATGTACTATCGGGAAACGGCTTTTGAGACAACCACCTAAGGCATAGAAAATTGTGATTCAAATAGTGAACACAATTGTAATTATGGATTTTTTTTCCAATATCATTTCACAGAAACAAGATGAATTAATGTCGTTTCTGAAACCTTTCATAAAGAAGGATCTTTATACATCCCTCTTCTGAGGTCTCTCTCCTAATAAAACGCAAAGAGAACAAAACATCAGAATTTATCTCAAGAGAGTAGTGGTTTTTGCTCCATCCCACTGGAACAGAAGTCCTCTGTAACAGATCCGGAGATCCAGGCACAGATTTATTTTGCCAGTTCCATTCCTCTGAATTTAGTTTTCCTAAATCACTGGGGGCTTTTTACAATCTTGTTACAGTTTTGTTCCTAACAAAAATGAAACCAAACACTAAAAAGAAAACCAAACCAAAACACCAATCTCAGTTTTGCTAATTCGTTCTCAGTGCATGCTTTTCCCTGTTATCTGGTACTTGATTCACATCCAGTTCAAATGTTCCAAGCACCTAAACTCATTATACTCATAATTCCAACCATTTTAAAATCCAGACTCTGTCTTAACAACCATGACAGACAATGAAATAATAAACAATCTCAGAATCACATGGTTCTCCAGAGACTTTGAATTTTGTAACTCTTATCTTGGAGCATGCCAAAGGTCACATGTGCTGGCCAAAGACTTTATTATTTCTACCATTATTTTCTTTCTGATTTTCAGATACCTGCAAAAACCCCAAACCTGCTTCTTTTCCATATTCTATATTAAGTGACTGACAGTCCCTTAATAATTCTATTCACAACCTCTTTGCTGTTAAAGATATGTAGACCTTTATGAAAACCTCAGATGTTTAAGTCACACATATTTAACTCAATCTTTTCTCATAAATTATTCCCTTATTCTCCAAGTAACTTTTCATGCAGTTTTTTAAACTCACTCTGATTTCCCTAATAAGCATCAACCTTCAATTGCAGATAGATAGATAGATAGATAGATAGATAGATAGATAGATAGATAGATAGATAGATAGATAGACAGGGAGAAACACAGTTTTATGGGAAATAAAGAACTGGCTACCATGCCCATGTTGGCTTAAGATAACTAGCAAGGGTAACAGTATCTGTGAAAATGGGATGAAAAAGGCAGATAATCCACCTGATAAATCTGTAACCCCATTGTTAGGGCAAACTGGCCTATTACAGGAAAAAACATCCTGTACATTGTATATACTAAGTAAAAGCCTATGTCAAATCAATAACTTGTTGGTTTGTAAGTGCTCAAAATTTCAGAGTGCTTCTTGTTTAAAATGTAAGCTAGAAAGTGTAACAATATATTTCTTCTCATACAAATCTGTAATTTTAGAACTAAAGAGAATACCACAGGTGTCACAGTAAGAAACAGCTGCAATTTTACAAAGAGCACATAAAAGCAAGATGAAGGACTGAATCTTAGTCATGGAGCTGTATGGTTCAGCACACACATACTACAATTAACAAAAATGCATGAAATTTTATTCAGATGGTGAAAAAAAAGAACTCTTACTTTCAGATACAATTATGTGGTCTATATTCACCCTGGACTTCAGTATGGAAATTCTTCCTCATGGAGCTACAACTGAAGTATTACAATTAATACTAAAATGCATCCAATTATACTGCCATTTAAGAAAAAGGGAAAAAAATATAAGGGAAAGACTAGATTTTTAAATTGCTTATAATTTTTTTAAGTGAAGAGAGCTGAAAACTGTATTGTAGGAGCAATCTTATTGTAGCAAATTTATTAATAAAATTAACCCTAAGAAGAAAAGTCTTCAAATATAGCCACCTACTTTGTGTCTCAGGATTTCTTTTAGACACTTATGCTTCTCAAAAATTCTGCAGAGCAGCACGTGTTCGGCTGCACTCAAGTCTGTTTCAGACATGATGGTTTGTAGCCTGTCACGATCCTGCCATGGTGGGAGGCCTAAGGATCCAACATGCCCTTGGTTGTATCCATGTGGTCTCCTAAGCACAATCATCTTTGGGATATACTGTCCTTATACTGGTGGATTTGCCTCTAGTAACCTCAAAAAACCTCTACAGTATCTACTCCTTTTGAAGGTACTACTGCTTATAAATAGCTCTGTGTTTTACCATCTTTTAAGATTTTTCTTCTACTGCTAATAAAGTTCCA
>JANPWX010000087.1:5724717-5853090 GCA_024734555.1 Trochalopteron elliotii
CTTTTTTTTTTCCTTCCCTTCAGCAGTTTTAAACAGCCACAATCCCTTTTTTTTTTCAGAATTCCCTGCACTAATATGTCTTTTTCTGTTAAAAACTGTAATTTTAGTGACTCTTGGACTGAAGATGGAACACCTGAAGTAGCAAATTACATAAAATTGAAGTCTAAATTTGCTGCAAATTTCCTTAAGTTTTGGGATCATGTCTATGAGGTTATGCCCTTTGTGAGGGAATAATTTCTTATAATATTAACAAAATCAGCAAAGATCAGGAGAGAGATCTTTTATGAAGATGTGAAACATGAAAATCAGCAACTGCAACACTAACAACAACAAAAAAAAAACAACAAAGCCACCAAATAAAGATTCACAAAATTTGTATGGGATTTAATGGTTGTGCTCCACGGAATGCTAAAACTACATCAGGTAAGTAAATCCTCGTCTGATGATGAACACAGCATTATAATCATGGCTCAGTTGTAATTATGCTGGAATACAGTGTTTTGTCTAGGTATCTGTCCTCTAATTTGTGTAGTTTGCTGTTCCCCTTGGTCAGATGAGAGGTCTGGTGATCAGAAACAAGGAGTCATCTTTGTGCTTGTTGTTTATGCCAATAGAGAGATTCATTTGTTGGCTGATCCCCTACCAGCAGTTAATGCACATGTTGGAAAGCTTATTTTGGAACAAGGAATAAAAGCTGCCCTTACCTAAAAAATAAAAATAAATAAAAATAGTACTGTTGGCAATGTGTCAACTACAGGAGGTAAATAGAGGTCTTTTGCTCTCGCTTATGAATGCTTTGGTATAAAATATGCATAAGTATTTTCACAAAATAGTAACAATTCTTCAAACAATGTACGCAAATAAGTATCAGAGAGACACCACTTTCCTTTTAGAACAGAACAGAAAACAAACAATTGTGGAGGCCCCAGCCTCTGAGGAAGACACAGGGAGGGTGATGTGCCCAGCACTGCCCTGGAGAACAACAAGCGCTGAAGAGAATGAGCCAATCCAATCCCCAGCTGGCTGAAGTTAACCAATCCCCGTTGTCACAGTTAAGTAGTTAAAGTATTACCTTGTTCATGATTGGTTGTTATGCTGTACCCCAGTTCTTCCTTCCTATTACTTCAAGTTCTGTTCCCTGACTGGTTAGTTTGGGATCCCTTCCCTAAGTGAGTTTTCAATCCTCAGTCCCATTGGTTGTTCTGTTGTGAGCATAAAACCCCGGCGGTTAGCTGCCTCGGGGTCTTCGGAAGTGGGCTGGAAGGTAATAAAGAAGGCTCCTGGAGATCAACATGGGCTCCTGTGGCTGTCTCCCTAGGACAAGCCTCTCGTAGGAAAGCTGTGCTAGCAGCTCGGCCTGGCCAAAACTGTCAGGCTGGGTCCGTTCCCTCAGGGTACCTGCACCACCTACGCTGAGCTTGCCTTTCTCCAGAGGAAACTCTGTAGGGAAGGTCGCAGCCCCCAGAAAAGCTAGCCAGACTCCTGGGTGGGTTGTGTCAAACAACACATCTGAAGACTGCTGTAATGCAGGTAGAAGAGGGAGTAGCAGGTAAACACAAAGCATTTGAGTTTTCAGGGGAAGAGAGATTTTAGTGACAAATCCACGATGAAGATCAGTAACAAGATAATATTAACATTAAAAACTGATTTTAACTTCATGTTTATTAGCTGTTGAAATGAGCAGAGCTTATGAGTTCTGTCAGTCTCATCTCAAGAAAAGACCTATCTACATGGCTTCACATTTGTTTCTTTGAGTATTTTTCATGGCCTTTGTTTGTTTGTAAAAACCATGTGCCTTTCAGGAAGTAAAAGAATTGTCCATAAAAAACAATTAGCTGATGTACAAATCTCAAAGTGCCGCACTGTTTTGAAAGAGAAATCATTAAATGAAAAGAGCATTTCCCTTTTTTTTACTTTTTTTTTTTTTTTTTGGCAAGCTAACTAATTATCTTGGATCACCAAGGTAAAATAAGGACTCTAAATGAGAGCTAATATTTACCAGTTATATCATCTGTGTGTATTCTGTCCACTGATCATTCCAGAACAATTTAAACAAAAGCTTAAGTTGTCTGTCTTCACTGACAACTCATTTCTTTGAACTTGTACACTAGCTTGACCTGATTCCTGTTCTGCCCCAACACAATCCTGGAATCTGATATTCCTACAGTTTCAATAAACAGGCAGAAGCACACTTCCACTTCACCTCTCATGGCAAAAAACCCTCACAAGTCTTTATGAGATCAAAAATATTTTTGCATTCCATCAATGACACAGGTTGTGGGATTGAGTTTAGCTATTTGAAGGCCATGTTAAGCAATTCCTTAACTAATTGTAGTTTCTGAATATTTAGTAATCCATGAAATCTGAAGGTTTTTCCTCTTGAACTTGTCCAATCTGCATGAAACTATGCAGAGCATAGACAGTAAATTCTAGAGATTTACTGCCTATGCTATAAAGAACCCATCACCTTTGGCTCAGAAAGGTTTTGTGCATCCCAATTATCACTGACCATCTAATTCCTATCCATCTTCTTTAGCTTGTTCTCATCTTTTCAGATCTCTATTACATCATCCCATAGCAATTTTCTTTATAACTTGAAGATTCATTTCAAGATGACAAATCACTTTTTAATCTATAAAATTCGGCCCTGCAGTTCAGTTCAGAAAAATAGGAAAGGGGAGGCAGGGGGGGAAATGGATCTATAACTACTTTTCTACGGAACAAAATTTGACTTTTGCATTTCTTCCTATTGACATTTTGTTTTGTCAAGGATGAGAAGGGGGAAAATGGAATATCAATACAGTTTTGTATGCAGACCTACTCATCATTCTAAGTAAGTACATATAATTTATTATAATTTGTTAGTCAGTCAATAACTGCTACAAAATGGAAGGAATACTTATCATACAGCAGCATTTAGCAAAGGCAAGGACTCTGTATGAATAAGTACATTTGACAAAAAGTTCCTGTGAAATAACTAACACAAAGGCAGTTTTATGTGGTTATTGTGCTAAAATATGCTTAATATTGGCTGACAGCACAGAAACAACCACTTCAGTTCTACCAAGCATTTTGTATTGCAGCCCCTGCAAACCACCTGGAGCACCATCCAGCTCCTGGCTCCTCAGCACAAGGAAGTCATGGGCCAGCTGGAACTGGTCCAGAAGTGTCAGAGAACATTTCAGAGGATTGGAACACCTCTCCTGTGGGGAAGAGTTGGGCCTGGAGAAGAAAAGGCTCCAGGGACACTTAATTGTAGTCTTGCAGGACTTGAAGGGGGGCAATAGGAAAGATGGGGACAGACATTTCAGCATTGCTTGTAGACATAGCACAAGGGGCAATGGTATTAAACTAAAGGAGAGTAAATTCACACTAAATGTCAGGAAGGGGTTTTTTTATGATGAGGGTTGTAAAACACTGGCACAGGTTGCTCAGAGAGGTGGTAGATGCCCTATCCCTGAAAACATTCAAAGTCAGGTTGGGTGGAGTTCTGAACAACCTGATTTAGTTGAAGATGTCCCTGCTCATCCCAGAAGAGTTGGACTGGATGAGCTTTAAATGTCCCTTCCAACCCTAAACTACTCCATGATTCTATGTAGCTTGACAAATGCATAGGGGGCACGTGAAACAAAATGAAAGGAAGGAAGAGATGTAGCAACAAGACTGGCAATTGCAGACATCTACATTATGGACACCTGAAGATTGTATGAATTACAGCCTTTTACATCAGGTTTGCTATTATAATACAAAAAGTACCACCTATAAAAGATCTTACTCAGTTAATCTTCATAAAATGTCTAAAAGTCTCTAACAGGGTCTCTCAGTGAAGCCATCACTCTGTGTAACCTCAGTCTGTAACAGCCTCTCTAACCTGCTTTCATTTATGTTGCTGTTATTTGTGTACAAGCCACAGAGCTAAATGGAGTAGTAGATTTTGCTGTGAAATCATCAAATCCTTGATATTCTGACTCTTATGCTTTTCTTTATTTTTCCTTACTTATGAAAACAATAGGAAGATTTTCAGATTTGAAGAAATTTATTTTCCTTTCAAAAGCATTACTTAGGAAGGTGCTTTATAAATGCTCATATTGTAAAAGCTGTAATAAAATTGTTTGCTTCTCATATAATTTTTCAAACTCTACCATCTGATTCTGTTCTTTCCTGTTATCCACAGAGTTTACAGAGTCCAATGAGTTTCTCTGATACAATTCCCACTGGCAGCCTAATGAACCATTTCTGCTAATAATACACATGAATTGGATGAGAGCCTTCCATCTCACACTGAGATTTTTTTGCAGCAGTTTGAAATCTTCTTTATTCCAGTCAAAATAGCTTTTGTTTTTCTTTTTCTGCTAATTGCAGTTGTGATCATAGATATCAGTTTGGGGTTTTTTAAAATTCTGTTTAAGTAAGTTGATGTACTATTCCTTCAAGATATTTTTAGTGGTTTGAATAGCCTTTTTTGTTTGACCTACAGAAATTTACAGTGGATGCTTTTGATTTTTAGCCTTAATCTTCAATTCTTTTGTAAAGGCTTATCAGAAGCTGAGAACTGTAGAACCCAGTACATAGTGAGCATATTCAGCATGGCAAGCTGTCAGTTATTCTCTGCTTTTTGTACAAAGGCTCTGGTTAAACCATTTTTTCTGATGTAGTCAAGTCTCTTCATGCATGCAGAGTGTGACTACAGAGGTTGGTGTCCAGCACTGCTGCCTGTTCACCCAGAGTCCTGCAGCCATCCACAAAGACCCAGAAATAGGCCAGGTTACAGGGGATGGCAGACTGAAGTGGCTGGAAATTCACTGCTGTAGCACGTGGTAGAGAGCACCCAGCACTGCAAGAATTTAGAAAATTCAAAGATCCTTTCTCTCATTCTATCATCACTCCAGAGAACACAGGTGTCCTGTTTTGAAGAGTGTATTCTTGATTAGGTGTGCTGCTGTTCTTCAAGTGTCTGTCCCCTTCTGACAATACCTATTAAAAGATTTTCACTCTTTTTCTTGTATGTTTTGCCACACTTCAGTATTCCCAAAACAGCAGTAATGAAAGGACACAAAAGAATGTAAGAGATGTTTTGCAAGGGAAAAGATCTTGCATTATTTTATTATTAGTGTATTATGAGTACTGAAACATGACAGGAGATTATGAATACAAAAAAGGTGTTAGTAACACTCTTCTAGGCTAAAAGCTTCAGGGAGGATATGGGGACAAAGGAGACAGAAGCAGCCAGTGCAGGCAGAGTTTTCAACTGACCTGAGATAACCTGAAGGGAACCAATTCAAGTGCTGGTAGCTACTCCCTCAAACAGGTTTTTGAAGGCATCCTAAGATAGATGTGTTAAAACTGTAAATAGTAAGGCTGTCCTAACTCTCTACATGCCAAACCTACATAAAATTGTTATTCTGCTCAGGAAGAGGACTACCTTCTTCCTTCTTCTAGGTTTCTGAGGGTGTAGGGTATTTTAAAATCTAATTTTTCACTGAATTGAAAGCAAAACTCAGCTGATAAGGAAAATCAAAGCAGAGGCCAGAAGAACATGTAGAGTTCTGAATTCTTGGGACATTTGGGCAAAATTATACAGCAAAAATAAGCAGAGAGCTGTCACTGTGCACACATTGCAGCATTTCAGTTCAGATCACCTGCATGGGGCAGTGTCATGAACAAATTATCAGTTGTGGTTTACAGCCAGGGATTTTACTGGCACATACAGTTAGTACATTGCATTTCTACTGTTCCAGTTTTTTTCTGGATCTAACCAAGAACTGACAAGAATGAAAACCAGCAGATCTCCACTGCTGTCTCATACAGACTCCTCTGCAAGGTCTAACTGTAATTCATGCTTATGAAAAAAAGACAACTCTATCAATCAGCAAGACAAATATAGTTGATCATTCTGTATTTCATTTTTGCCCTAATTTAGACAGGCAATGCTGTCTTTAAATTCTGCTGATTGTGGATACTTTTGGCTGATAACCTCACTCAACAGAGTGTTAAACCAGTTTTTTTTCCATCAGTGTTACCATACTACAGAAGCTGCCACAATCCTAGAGCTTTTTATATTTAGAAATCCAGCAGTCACAGGAATGCTACTGTTTTCCACTATAGATCTTCAATAGAATTTAACACCATGAAATCCAGTCTTTGCCAATTTTTAAACATAGCATATAGTTTTACTTTTGAGTTTTAAGCAACCTTTAGAAATGTTTCAAAGAGATAAAGTTCAGATGCTGCTAACATGTATCCTCACCAAGCTCTCTCAAGGTTTGACCAGACTCAGCATGCAGGGGAGCAGAGAACTCACTGCAGTTCACTGGTACCCAGTGATCCATCAGGCCAATTAAAACAGGCTGATGTAGCAAGATTCCAAGCAGGGAGAGATCAATATAGTCAGGGTATGCTGAGCAGACCAGAGGTGCTCTCACTGTCAGGCAGAAATTGTAAGTGGGATGGTTCACACCACACAGAGGTTTGATTCTCAGAAACACAATTGCAGCAAGACAGGATTGTTCTCCTCACATTTACCATCTCCAGAGTTCCTTGACTAACCTTTTGTCTAACCTGTAGACAGAGACATACATATAAAGCTACATGCACAATTCTCTTTTCCACATTTGAGCAGAATTTAGCTTCAATTTCCATGCTTGCAGAGAATTTCTTTCACTGAGTTCACTGAAGTAATTTTACACATCAATCTGCCCAACCTAGTAAACAACAGGTAATATCACCATATTAAATGTTAGTTCTTTATATTCAGTAAATAGAGAAAAAAACCAAGTATGTCCCAAGAAAATGCTTCTCAAAGTGATAAAGACTCCACTGGAAACACAAAGCATCTTTCTGTGCCTTGGAAAAGGATGTTTGTTGTTCCACACAGTCATGCATGTAGCTAATCTATGTGCCACTATTACTGAATATGGATTTCATCTCATTTGAGTGCCCTTCTATAACATATCAAACTTGCTTGTAATATGTTCATTAAATGAGTTTAGAAGTATTTCACTAAAGGCAAAGCACAGGCTGTATTTTCTTTCTGTATCTGTATCCTATTTAGTACAGTATGTCCCAAATCTGATTACTTCCCTTGAGTGCTGGTAAAAAAAATCAACAAAAATCCCAAAAAACTCTGTGTGTTTAGGATGCATAACATAACTCAATTTTTTTAGAATGCATAAGAAAAAATTAATCTCAGTTTGCTTTATTTCATAAAAGGAGTTAGAATGGCTTTCTTCATAAGTAGAAGTGTGTTACTATTGTCTTATCATCATAGTGCAATCTCAGGTCAGTGCCTCAGCTGGGGGAGATGTTCAGTTTTTAGGGATTTTTGTTCTTAAATAGTGTTTCAGTCTGCAAAAATTTCAAATCCTAATAAGACCCTAACATGCAATAAGTATTTTTTTCCATCTTAGCCTTTTTCAACTCAGTCTTAATTCTATTTATGTTTACAATGCAAATAAAACTACTAAAAATGAGAAATAAACTCACTTTAGTAGCATTTACTATTTGATTATTAGTGTTGCCCCTATATATATTTATTTTTGAAATTCACACTAAATGTACTGTTTATTGCCTTTTAATTACTACACGGTATGTCCTTAAAGCAAGAAGGGAGGCCAGGAAAACACAAGACTTCACATCCAACTGAAAAATATTTTTCTAGCTACTGCAGCTCTGCAGTCTCCACAGGCAGCTCTAATAGCCTGGAAATTGCCCTGGGCTCTATTGTTAAATTCTGTTGTTGATGAGTTTTTGTATTGCTTCATCCTTAAGCAGCCTTTTACTTAGATTAGTCACTTGTCTTTCCTCAGCAGAGCCACTACAGTTAAAATGAAGAAAAGGTGATTTTCCAATAATTATATCAGAATTTTTTCCTCCTTAAATTATAGCTGAGTTGTCTTCTCCAGGTGTGTGTGAAAACAGGAACAGAAACACACAAACAAAATCTCCTTCACTTGAAGAGATAATGGATTATGCCTTGCTAACCCCTACCTGTAAATATGGCAGCAAGACTCCAGTTTACAGATAATTTAAACTGTTAAAAAGTGATAGCAGTGATAAAGGCACTGTACATGCATTACATAGTGGACTTTTCCCCACTATTTCTGAGACACATACCTGATACCCCAAAACACTGAGTCACTGAACTCTCCTGAGGGCTGGCCAAGTCAAGTAGAAAATACATTTAAAGATTATCACACAAAATACAGAGAAAACACTTCTAGGATTCTGCTAGTATACATAGAAAAATGGAGGTTTTTCTATAGAGTTTTTATGGTTCCCAAAATGTTCCTATTTAGACACTGGAAGAGCAGGTCCTTTTATCCCCCAGTAGGTTCTGTAAGTATTTGGGTGCAGAAAAGTAGGGAAATGTTAATGAAAATAATGTATTATAGAAGTGAAGTGCATGGTTATGGTTATTTAAAATAATTGGTAGTAATTTGACTTTACTACCTTGCATTTTGCCTATTTAAAGGTTATCTCTTTGTCTTTCAGCTACAGTTTAGATCCTTTCAGCAGCTGTTTGATGATCAGAGATGATCAGATCTGGTAAGCACTTGAAACAACTTTTATTAAAGACACAGAATGTACTTTGAGGTTTCAGTCTGTTTTCTGATAAAAGAACTAAAATGAATTATGGCACATAATTATCATGAAGGCTATCACAGCAATACTAAATACTGCTCTCACTAGTGCCAGTGTGCTACAACTAGAATGTGTCTTCCTCCTCTCACTTTTGTGTGTGTGGTACAATACAGCCAGAGATACCTGACACAACTGGAAAAACAGATAAATGCACAGGGGAGAACAGTCAGTATAAAGAACATAAGAAAAGTGTTGGATTTTAGTATTTTAACCACCCTCCAGGTGTTAAAACTGCCAGGAAACCTATAAGCAGCTACTGGAAATGAAGGGTCACAGCAGCTACTCTGCATGGCAGGGAGCACTGCCTCAAAATTCAGAACTAATTGAAATTAATGTAGTTGAGTAAGAAATTTGCCCACTGTAATTATCTGAAACTTCAAATCAAATTCCAAATCAATGTTGCATATAATTCCACAGGTTAATGACACTGAGAGGTGTGAAGTGGTGCATTACTGGTCATACCTCATATATATTATTTTTCTTATACTGTGTTAATTATGTAGGATCAAAATTACATTGCACACACAGCTTAAATACAGAAATTATTTAATCAAAGTGAAATTCACTGCTGATAGCTCAGAATTCAATTATTGCTTCCAGATGCCAATATTTGCCCAGTTTCCTTTACAGAAGGAATCCATGGATTACCAGCCAAGCCCCATCAGCTGCACAGACAGTGATAGTCATGCTCTGAGCAGCTACCAAGAGAGTTCACAGAAGGACCAGGTTTAGCAAAGGCTCTCTGGGGTTTCTCATTTATTTGCAGGACATTTGTTCAACCAAACTGGCACATACAGACCAGCAAAACCTCCAACTATCCTCCCTCCGTGCAGCTGTGCAGCCTTTAAACTCCATGCAAACAGAACCATTATTACATTTCTTCTCCTGACTTTTGCTTATCCTCCCTCAGGGCTACTCAGACCCTTTTCAAGTTTTGAGCCTGAGCAGACAGCTGAAAGAGGATCAGAGGGGTCTCTTCCACTGCAAAGCTGAAATCTTCTGACATTTAGTACTCCAGCCCAAAACACAGCTTCTCCCAGTGGGGCTGGCTGGCAAACACTGCCCGGTGCAGGCAGCTCCAGGAAACAGGCAGTGGCTCATTTTCTCTCTTAGCAGCCCCATTTCCAGCCTCAGAGCAAATCTGTGTTGCTGGATACTGAGCAGCAGGTGGTGTGCAAGGAATAGAGATTTTTATTTTGTTTTTTTGTTTTAGATTTAATCTTTTCTAATTTTGTCTCTGAACTATAATAAGGCTGTGGAGGCAATCTTTTTAGGTGTCCAATGCACCTTCTAAATCTCAAAAGCCAGAAGTATTGTTTTAATTCAGATATGGAAGAGAAATCCAACTTCGACAAAATGAACAATCCTCAATTAAAAATCAAAGCCCCAAAGATGTGAACATAAATGCTCCTGCTGCCTGTATATAGACTGAAGAGACCAGATTGCACACATAATATTTAAATATTACTGACAGGACTTGTCATTTATAGGCTTGAGTCCTGCTCACACAAAGAGATGGATTTCTCTACCAATTTATGTAATGGCCAGACCAGTTCTCTGCCGTAGTCTATGTAGGTCTAGAATTTGACAAATAGACCAGATTTATTTGACTCCAACCCCAAATATCCAGAAGGCAGAGTCCTTTGCTTTTCCATGGATGATCGTTCTCCTCATTTCAGATTCTAAGCAATTCCTGTGGGCAGAGATTCTCAACAGCTAAATCTGAGGCAATGTCTCACAACAAACACTGCACAGCCACTCTGAGCCTCTCCCACTTGGAAAGTTCAGTGTTCTTTTGTTTTCCTCTGCTTACATTCAAAATGGACAACTTCACCTATTCCATACTCCCAGGAATACAAAGCTGGCTAGCCACAAGCCATTAAAAAATCTGCTCCAGTTAATTTATAAGGCTAGTTTGTTGCCTTATCCCTGATTCCCCCAAGATCTCAGATATGTAAAAGTCAGCTACTGTTTGAGCTCTGTGATTGTAATCAGGATTGTATTACAAATGCAAAGGGGCTGGAACAGTGTGAAGCCTTTTCTTTTACAAATAAACAAACACCCATTCCTTTATGAGGTAGAGAGTCTTTCATTCACTAACCTCACTTGACCAGAATAATTGGCATAAAAATCACACATCTCTGTGTTGTTTAGCTCCATTTGAATAAATGTGGGCAATGTCAGTGTTAATTAAGTGTAGATCAAGAGCTATCATTCCACTATTCAAAATGTAAATTCCCTCCAAAAGAGCTATAAATAAGCAGTTACTGCTTTCCACTGCACAGCACTGGAATTGGGCAAACCTTGAGAACCACAGAGCCAATGTCAAAGAGCCTTTGACAAATCAGTTGGGCAGAAGATGGAAACAGATTTGTAGATTTAGATATGGTCATTTTTTCCTTATTAATAGTCATTTTTTAGCAAATTGATTTCAGAGAGGCATCTAATGCAGCCCCCAAATGCTGTCTTGATTCTAGTTTTTCACAAGTGTCCAGATTTTCAAAATTGCTCATACCTATGTTCATGTATATAACAACTGGAAAGGATTGTGAGAAAAATCCCTCAGTTCCAGCTTTAACATTTAAATGAAGCTAAACTTTCACAACTCATCAGCTGCCATTGTGATAGTCAATGCCAGTTTTTAAGAGTTCAGAATACGATTTTTCTGAGGGCTATTTTTTTGTTTTGGGAAAAAAAGAGGAAGTCTGTTCTTAGCCCTGTATCCTGCTGAAGTGCTAGAAGCTTCCAAACAGTCTGAAATTACTTTGCTTTTTGCTTTTGCAAGTTGTTACACTAAAATCTACAGGGCTTTCTACAGCCTTATGCAGGGTAAAAGGTCTGCCATCTAAGATAAAAGTAGAAAACAGAGGAATAGGATACAAGTGACATTTTCTAGCTCTTCCCCCAGCATAACTATCTAAATTCATCCCAAGTTCATGGGAGACACACAGAGACTGAATCCCAGTGTAGAAACAATGTGCAACAGCTCACAAGATGTTTCTCTTCAATGCAAAGAAGGGTAATATCCAGAGAGACAGACAAAGCCCTGGATTTTAATGTCATTGGAACTGAATGAGAGAAGGAAATTACTCCAGGTTTGGAGTGAATACAGGTTTCTAATTAGAAACATAGATGTGGTATAAATAATATTTAATATTTAAACATCAAATCTTCTCTTTTTTCCTACATAAAATAGTTAGAAATCTTCAACTGTGTTCAGCATCCTGCTGAGCATCTGCAACTTTTTCTTCTTTTTTTAGTTTCACAGACTTCAAAGTGCTTCTCAGCTGCATCAGATCTGTTCCCACTGAGATTTTGAGCTGAAGATTCCATGAGACTTATTTTGGTGTTTGCAATCAAATTGCATTTAAGGTACTTCAGCAGAAAATATTATGTAAATTACTGTACCATTTAACTGACTCATAGTAATTGTGCAGTCATTGCTATGGAATTATGCCATGCATGATCAGAAAGTCTCTCTCCTACTCACCAAACACCCAGACCCTGCTCCTTTTCCTCAACTGGATATTTTTCAGCCACTGGGTGCTGCTCTCGTTAGAGGAAACAGAACAGAACCACGAAAAGAAAACTCAGTGATCATTTCATGACATGAATGTGTAGTTCCACTGTGCTCTCTCTCTCTAATCAGCTTTGTCTTTGTAAAACAGCTTTTTAACAAACCTCACCCCAGGTTTGGCACACAGGTTGTTCCACTGGTTTCTTTCAGTCTGGGCTGTGATAGATCTTCCTTGAGATGCTAAGAATGATAACAGGAAACCTGATTGTGCTCTAACACTTTCTTGCTTCCTTACATTGCAACATGTAAAACTTTATCTTTATATTGAATTTACACCTATTAAAGGACCCAGCAATTTCTTATATTTTTATCCCCTCAAATTTGCTTCATCAGCATTTTCATAGATGATACAACTTTATTAAAAAAACCCCAAAAGTAGTGTAAAGTAGTTTCTTATCTCTTAACAGTTTCAATTTTTATGTAAATTCAGTGGAAGTCTTACAATGTCATTCAAGCATTTTCATTTTCTCATCACAAAATATTCCCTGCTAGAATTCAGTGTACATAGAAAGAATTGTTTCCTTGCTAAATCAGAAGACTTTAAGGAATGTACAAGAAAATGACAGATTTAATAATTTGCAGAGAGCATAGGTAATGCAACATTTGGTTCTGGGATAAAACCACTGTATAATGAAAAAAGAAACAGATAAATGTCTCTTATCATCTTCCTGATATGGCCAAATAAAATGAATTCTCTCTTTGGAAGAAGACTCTTCCCACCTTTGTCCCACACAAAAAGTACAGTATAAGGCCAGATACACTTTTTTTTCCCATATGCCATTATCAGCCAGCATTCATATCTCAGAAACCAAACTTCAAGCTTGTTATTGAGAGGAAAATCACCTATCCCAATAATCATTTCAGAGAAAGCACTTACCTCTCTTTAAAGAAAAAAATAAATATACTTTTATGGAGTAAAACATGTAAAATAAACCTAGGACACTCTCCTGGACCCAAAAGACAGTATTTCTGCTTTTTATGAACACAAATAATATCATACCTCTGTGGGATTTGTGAGACTTCTCCTGTTTATAGACAAAACTAAGTTCTACCATTACAGATTTAAATTACTGGTCATAAGAAATCTGAGACACAAATGGGGCTGCATCAGTACAAACATATATGTACATGTAGCTGCATAGATGCCTATAATAACTCATACACATGTATCAGAAGAGACACAGCAGGTACATGAACCAAGAAGAGAATTTGAATTTCACAGCCTCTGCATTGGAAATAAGTGTTCCTTGGAGCTCAGACTGCTTCTTGCTCTGTATACATTTTGTGTGGAAAAACAAATCAAAAATACACCATACAAAGAGAATTCCTATTAATATTTGGTTAATAGCACTCTGAATCCAGATTGTAGGCTGTTCCATCTCCCCTAAATCTAATCTGCATTTGAACAAAATGGAAGAACTTGTTTCTAGACTGATGTGACACTGTATGGCACAACTTGGCAACAAGGGGACTGCTCCTGCCCACAAAGAGCTACAGTCTAAACCAGCAGACAAAAGGATAAGACCAAATAAAACACAGGCCAAAAATCACCTTACAGTTTAGCAATCAAACTCTTTTTGCAATTTTTTATTTCAGTAGTTTTCTACTGCCTGTTGTCCCACCTTACATTTTCCCGGGAGTTAAACACCCAGATATTTTTTGCTGATTATGTAGATATACCCACACTGTAATATTCTAGGATAACAGAGCTGGAAATGAAGTAACTTTTCCCAGTGCCACTCAATGTAAAACCATACTGTGGTTTGTTTGCTCCAGAAGTGTTGTGCATGTCACCAGGGAAAGCCTGAGTTTGGGGTTTAGGAGTAGAAAATGTCAGACTGCAGCCAGCCAAGCATGAGGAGAAAGCAGAAATACTGTAACAGGAGGAGCAGTAAATGAGGACACAGTGTAATTCACTGTGCATGGAATCCACATTCAGTGTCCTTGTTACTCCACAGAAGCAAAGGGAGGACTCGGGACACAAATCCAGCACACAGCAAGGAGTTTTCAGATACACTGTTTCCAGATTTTTGTCTCATTTCAAGCTGCTAAAACGAATTAACATTTGGTAACGCCCGAGCAGCTCTTTGATATACAACAGAAGTAAAACATGTCTCTCTAATTCACTTTTGATTGATGTTGCTGAGCCTATGGGAATAGGAACCATACAGCTGTGGTTGCAGACAGCTTTATTACTTTATTTATCCCTGTTTATTATGTTGAAGTGACAGAGGAAAAACAGGAAAGAGCTGTTTGGGATTCCTTTTAAGTGTTTCCTTTCCTAACCTCTACATCCCCCCCTTGCAAAGGACTCCTCAGAGGGGTCTGTCCTGATCTCATATCCATACAGTAATAAACCTGTTTAAGAGCATGGCAATAAAATAAATGAGCATGTCAAAGCTCTGTTGGGAAAAAGCCTCACTCCTCCTGGCTGCTTCACCAAATACAGAACAATGTGGAGTTTGAGATTTAATCCCATCACCTCCTTGGGGCTTTGTTTGTTTGCTTTAACAATACCAGAATTCAAGAGGAATGGCCTCTTTTACATCTCTTATACTCTACCCACAAGCCCCTGGGCCCATCTCATTTGAAGGAAGTTCATTCTACAATGAATCTTTGAAAGAACCATTTGCTGCTTCCAGGATCTTCTATGTAAAATAATAAAAGGTCACAAAAAGCTGAAAGCCAGAGCTTTTGTCACAACTGGCCTCATGCACTGTACAGACTTCATTAGTGCCCAGAGTCAAACTGGTCTGTATTTCCCAGTCACCAGTTACTGTCACCTGAGCTTTATGAGCTGGATTGAAATACATGGTCTGATTTGACTTTAGGAATTTTTGTTGTTGTTGCTTTTGAGCGCAAGAAAGTGACGAGAAAAAATGAAGCAAGAATGAACTGATTCAGTGACTAACTGTGGGCTCTTCCAAGGCTCAGTAACAAACAAGAAAGCCTAGAAACATCACTGGAAGTGATCTCTAACTGCTGATGTCAACTTGTAACTCAAGATTTTCCCCTAAACCTATCCGCATTTTCACCTCACCTATGCACACTTTCTAACATTTGCCTATGATGAGCACACACAAAAAACCATGGAAGAGCACAAGCAGCAGACACAGAGGACTTTTTTTGAACAGTGATACCATTCATAGACATGAGTGAAGTAATTTCATCCAAATCTAGGCAGCTCCAATTATCAAATTAAATGTTGCAAGCTATTATAAAGCCTTCCTAAATAGCAATCTAACAAATTAATATTTGTAGATCTAAGATGCAAAGATCCTACAATTTCAGAATTTTCTTTACTCTCTACTCTTCTGTGCACATTACAAGAACTAGGAAACATTTAGAGCATTAAGCATTCATTTTGTATCCCTTAAATGTAGTATTAGCTCTTCAGCCACGCTGTGTCTGTAACAGTCCATGAAACATAAAAAGGTGATTTTCTTGTGCTTCACTGGTGAAAGAAAAGGTCAGGCAAAGAGGAAGAAAGGCGTTTTACACTTCTTTCTTACAGAGTAGACAAGCACACAAACAGAACACAATCTCATGATTATTTCCCAAAGGTTAAAGCATTAGAAGATGCAGATTGTCAACAACTGAGCTTTGTTTAAGCAGCTGGTACCTCTACAAATGCCTTACTTGGGGTGGTGAGGGTGTGGACATGAGAATCTCTGTGCCCTGCACATTAATACCACATGAATTTATTATGACCATGTTAGATCAGTAAAAACAGTGCATTCCAAATGAATTAGTGCTGCCATGGAGAACTCAAAACGTTCAGTCAGCCCCAACACTGTTCATTTCAGATGGGAAGGGCCAACACATCTGCACTTGCTGTTTTTAATTCAAGTTAAATTATACACTCAGACTTTCTTGTTATAATGATTTCTTCCTTTTAAACTACTTTGACCTCCATAAAGTGTGTGCACATCTCAGGAAGCTGACTAGCTGCAGGCAGCAGTAAGAGCATCGTTTGGAAAATGTAAAAAGGCAAGCAATTTAAAGAAGATGTTTTGCCTAATCTCCCATTCTCTGTTGAGAAGATCCAATAAGTTACAGCCTGAGATTAGTTTCAAGCGACGTGTCCCACATCACTGTTGCCAGTGGAATTGCTTGGTTACTTTTCTTAATCACACAAAGAAAATTCAAATCCTCCCAGACTTTCCTCACAGTCATCCTGAACCATAGCAAAATCATTTACCCAACACATAGCTCATTACGCTTTTGGAGATGACTTAAAAATCTCTCTTTAAAATTCTACATAATGTTGAAAATATCCCATTAAAACACTACTGGAGAATTCTATTTCAAACACCAATTTGCTTTGATGTTAGGAATAGCTAAGTTAGATTGTGAACTTTCCAATGTGTTCCCAGATGTCTTGTCCTCACTGTGTTTGCCAGGCCATATTGCCTTGAGGTTTGTATGGGTGACTGTTTGGAAGGTAAAGCTCTGCTTAGTGGTAGGATTTATATTTATATATAATCAAACTACACAGTGCTTCATTTTTTAAACCAGCCATGCAAAGTAATGAGACATCATGATCCATTCCATGCCCTGAGACAGGGAAAGAGCAAACAGAGAATCACAGAATCATTAAGGCTGGAAAAGACCTCCGAGGTCACTGAGCTGTTAATCCAGCACCACCACGTTCACCACTAAACCAAATCCCCAAATGCCACATCCACACATCTTTTGGATATTTCGAAGGGTAGTGATTCAGCCACTTCCATTCTACAAACAAGTAGAGAGAGCTGCTATGTGATATGTTCAAAGTATCAGGCACAAGCATGCTCCAAGATAAATAAATCTTTGAATATTTGTATTTCTATTTTTTCCTGATGTTCCTTTGTAACTTAGAAATATTTTGGCTCTAAAAAAATATTCAAAACACTTTACTGAGCATGTGTGTCTGTGTTTCCTGCTGGATTTAACATCACAACAGGCTAAGTATTATAATAAAGGAATAAAGCATGTTTTTCCAGGATTATTTATGTAGACTGTACCAACCTAGCACAAGGAAATTCACACTCAGTGTAATGGTACAGTTAATGATCCCCCTAAAAACCTCCTCAATGGCAGCTGGACTAACCTGCAGCTATAGAAGTTTCTGATACTGCAACAGGCAGCTGGAATCACTATCTACTACTCAACATCTGCATCCTTCAGCAGCTGGGATGGTAGGTGCTACCAGAATCCAGGCTTTGTAGAACAAAAAAGGTGGTCTAGCTCTTTCTTCAATGCAGGTCCAAAATTAGACTCATAAAAGCAACTACCCGACAGAAATAGTCTCCTAAAATACATCATAAATACTCACTGGCCTTAATTTGCATCAGGCTGCCATTTACACACTTCATACACTGCTTGAAAAGCTTTCTTTGGTCTTCGGGGAACACAAACCCAAGAGGTAAAAACAACACAACAGAGCCATTCATTGGCAACACTCCTGAAAAACATCAGAGAAATGAGAAAAACATAAGTCCAGATTTTGCCTTGGAGTGTGTGCACAAACTCCTATAAAGCCATTAAAAGTTAGATGCAGGCAAGCAGAAACAATAAGAGAAATTATAATTAAGAATTCATATTCCATTTTATATCACTGAAGCATCATCTTAATTGGCAGAATCCCAGAGCTCCTACCCAGGGAACACCAATCCCTCTGTTTCTGGTGCAGTGTCCTCTCCTCCAGAGTCACTGCATAATAGGATAGAGCAAATTAAAAAAAAAAACAAACAAACAAAACAAAAACACTACTTCAACCTGCCTTTGTACATGTCCACAGGAATTCTGGAGAGCAAAGGGAAAAATCTGTGACTGAGTTCCTTGTATTTAGATATATTATATTTTCAGGAGAGGCCCTCTCTGGCTTTAAAAATAGAGAGCCTGGAGTGGACTGTACCCATTTCATCTCCACCACCTTATCTGTCAGTTCCTGTGCCAGAAATTTCTATCTTCCTGCTCTGTCTCTGTCCTGTCCCTCAGCAAGGAGCTCTACAGCCCCAGTGCAGTAACAAAAATACAAGGCACAGAAAAGTCAGTGATCTGTCCTCTGAAAACTGTGCAGTCTTTTCAGGTCACAGAAAAAGGCTGGACAACTGAAATTATGTGAAGAGCTGGTCAGATATAGAACATGGAGACTGGTTTGGTGGAAAAAGGATTCTAGAGACACAGACCATTTAAAAAATGGCCCTTTGCCATTAGTTTTCACTTTTAAATTTTGTTGGGGGTAGGTGGGGGAGAAATGAGGGACAATACACAAGGTACTATTAGTGTGAACCTGAAAGCTGTAAAGGACAAAACTGAATCCGAGTTTGTTTGCTAAACAAAGGCCTGATTGGATTTTCTGGTTATTTGCAGAAAGAAATTGACACATCTCCATGTGTGGATTTTAACATATTGGCTGATAAATAACTATTTCTTCAGTTCTGTTTTCAAAAGGAAGAATGACAGATGTGCTCTGAAAATAGGATGTGGTCCCCACGTGAAGAAAAAGGAGGGAAAGGATGAATCACAATCATGAAATAGGATCCTACAGTGACAGTCAAAGAGTTTTTAGCTGTGTTCTTGAAAAGGAGAGGCATGAAAGCAGTGAAACCATTAACAATTACTTCTACATACCCACTGCAAAGCCAATATAAATGAAAAGTTAACAGGGAGGCACAGAGAACTTGATTTAAAATGCAGTTCCAAAAAATAGACTTTTGTAAAAAAATAGCTTTTTAGAAATACTGAAGATAATAGGAGCTGTAGGTGGATTCACTATATTATGTTCAATCATATTTCTGAAAAGCTTAAGATGAATTATAAAAAGTTATCTTAAACACCAAAGACCTCTCAAAGCAAAAAGAAGGAAAAAAGTTAATTTCCAGGGAACTTCTCAAAGTACATCACTAACAATGGATGAGACTATTAACAACAAAGAATTTGTTCGTGGTCTGGATTTTTCCATTTTTCATTAGAATTATTAAAAAGTCATTGATAAAGAAGTTAATTTATTTAGTGTCATTCCCAACTCCTATATTTCAAAATTTCCTCTCTTGCAGGACAGCACAGGCAATAAAATTGAATATTCAACATTATGTTGTACATGAGGAGGACTGGAGTTCACCATCTAGATCTTAATAAAGAATGGAAATATCCCATAATTTACATTTAACATCCACCAGTCAGTCACTTCTGGAAAATACATGACAAGCTTTACTGATTGTCTCAATAAAAACAGCCATTCCCAGCTTCCAACCATGCAAAACTGACATCTCTAAGTTTTGTGTAGGAATTAAGGTAGCAAGGTCAGCATTGGGAAACACCTTTTATTTATGGAAATTATATGTTCTGCTCTAAAACATCACAGTGATCGAAAATTTAAAAGGACCAACACAGAGATCTTTTTCCTTATGCACTTTACATCAGCAAGGAAATTGCATAAAATTTCTTACCTTTTTATTGAAATGTTTGACATCAAACATCAACTCAATAAGTAAGAGATCTTGACTGAAAATTCATTTCATCCCTTGTATTTTTGCCTATATTGCTCTTCATTTCT
The DNA here is from genome assembly GCA_024734555.1 of Trochalopteron elliotii. Lineage (NCBI taxonomy): Eukaryota > Metazoa > Chordata > Aves > Passeriformes > Leiothrichidae > Trochalopteron > Trochalopteron elliotii. The sequence continues at coordinate 5,744,478 of JANPWX010000087.1, forward strand.
CATTTTTCTTTCCTCTCTCTGCATCCCCTGGTGTTTTTAAGCATCGATTTATTCTCTACACTCTCCACCCATTCCTCATGTTTTCTCCTTCATTTTGTTTCAGTTTATCTTTTCCCCCAATAAAGATACACCTCTCGTGTGGCACCCAGTGTGGCAACAACACTACTGCTGATCACCACAGAAATTATATTTTGGCCCAAATATGTGAGACACTTATCTCTTGTGGCAGATAAAGAAAAATGTAGTGCATATATCTTAATATAGGAAGTCAAAATTTAAAAAAATCCACTAGTTCCTTTACAGCAGAAAGGAGAATGTTTTCTACATTTTAAGCAATGTAAGTTGAGGATAATTTAACCCCTTTTAGACTTTAAAAACTTAGATTTCTAAAAGACCAAAGAATATTCATGCATCTTTTGAAGAGGAGGATTTTACTGTAAAGCATCTGGGTTTGACTATTAAGCATATTTAAAACTAGAATTCTGTGAATGAATCTTTTATCCCCAAGATTTTTACTCTGTCTTGAGAATTCTCCCTTTGACAGCTGTACACTTTGCCTTTATGAATAACAGTGCATCAGAAAAAAACTGCCAATTCAGAAGCTCTTGCTCTCAAGAATTGTTTCACATGTACATTTATTTCAATTTTATATATTCTTAAAAAATAATATTATTGGAAGCTTTGATATTTTGCTTTCCTTCATGATCATGTCCTTGTCCATAGCAGCAGGGCTGGAATTAGGTGATGTTTAAAAGTCCCTTCCAACCATCCTATGATGAAGTAAACCAAACAAGGACACTTGATTTAATATGACATGACATGACAGATCTAATGATTTTTCAAGTGCAAAACTAATAGTCAGTGTGGTAATAGAAATCCTAAGTAAGATGCCAAGATAAATAAGATGCTAAGGAAGTATCCTACTGTTTCCCTTGTCTAAGTACACTTCAATACCTGATGAAATCCTACTACCTGGTGAATTCCTTTTGCAGCTGTTCTCAAGCTGGACAACAGAATAACAGATGAACACACAAAATGCTGAAGTCTGAAAAGCTGTGATTTTCCCATAAGAGTAGCTGAGGTCAAATAAAACCTCTGAGTGTGCATTAATTACTTTGCAATAAAGGAAATACTAGTCAGAGAAAATTGTACATTTCAAAAGCAACAAAAAATGCAAAACTAGCAAATACTTTATCAGTCACTGGCAATACTTTTAATGTAGCTAACAATGGAAATTTATGGAACATCTACTGCACTTGATTTTGCCTTATAGACTACACAATTTCCATCAATTTAGACTGCAGATAAATTCTGAGGATGAGATTTTTCAAAATGTGATGTGCCATTTTAAGAACCAACCATAAATAACACCTATTTGAATAAAACACTGCAATTACATGACAATATTCTGCCAGTTTTCCAGTCACTGTAATTCTAAATGCAAAGAACAAGTTAGAAAAAAAAGGCAATAAACAAACAAAAAAGCTTTCACTCAATTCATGCTTCTGTTCATGCTCAGGGAAAAAGAGCCCTGTGAAAGTCAAGTCAATCACACATAAATCAGAACAAAATTGAGAGCAAATAATGAAATTTTATCTGGCAGTTAAGCACATGTATTGCCTTTGTAACAGTGAAATATTTCAGATACAAGGCATGGAAGTAGAAGGTCAAACTGTCAGTAGGTCCAGCATGTATGGGCTGACAGCAAAACTGTAAATATTTATGAATTTAAAAGAAAATTAATTATTTGGAAGACAGCAGAAGGACCCAAGTCTAGGGATGTTCAAGCCCACTACAGTGAGAGCAGATCAGAGTAAGAGAATGCAGGACTTTGACCAAGGTGCTGCACCAGCCAGAAATGGTGTTTCCAGTTTAGCCAAGTCCTAAGCCCCAGCTCAGCAAAGCTGCAGATGAAACTCAGGACCAGCAATCTCACAAGCATTGCTGCATAGTCCAAGTTTGCATCTGGATAATTTCAAGGTCAGACAGAGCAACTGGCATCTGCCTTCAAATATCACACACATACACACTTTGATTAACATAACTCATCATGGTTTGGTCTGCAGTCAAACTAGAATAAGCAGAGAGCCAAAGTCTGGCCTTAACTCTAGTCTGGCCTAGAACAAAATTCCCCTATAGTCTTAAAAACAGTCAGACCTGTTAATATTGAATGCTTTATATTGTAGGGATTGTCCTCATGGGAAAACAGCTATTGCAGAACCAGACTAAATTAGATAAAAGATTTAAGTTCACAAAAAGGTTACCTACAAAGTGTTTGCTCTTCCAATTAGCAACCCCCCTCCCATACAGACTGATTTCTTAGCAGTTTGCTGTAGGCTGGAATAGGACACGTTTGATTCATTACCATGGGACTTAAAAATTAGGTTTACATTCAATAACCCTTAAAAGAGTATGAGAGAAGAAAATGGAGTCTTAACAGACTAACTAAACAGGAATACACATCCTTTATTCTGGCATAAGAAATCACATCTACAATTTATCATGAAAAAATCCATTAAGAATACCCCACAGCTAGAAAAACCTCAAGCTGGTGTTAGCTTTTGATTACAGAGGAATAGAGCAGCTGTTTGCTGTTCGTAGAAGGAAAAGGAGCTACTTTGCTATTCTGTTCTTTTTCATTTTGCCAATAACGTGGCTGCATTTCAGCTGCATTTTCACCTTCAGGTTGAGAAATTTCAAAACCAACAAGCAGGTCAGTAATTACCTTTTTTTAATCTTTTTTTTTACTTAACAGAAAAGCCCAGTGAGATTCTGCCCAGTCACCTCAAGCTCTTCTATGTCCTTGCTCCAATGTACTTGATCCATTCAAATGTCACATTTTCATCTCCAAAGCAGACAGAGAATGCTTTAAATTGGGTCTTTGAGCAAACAAACCAACCAAGGTGTCTATACTTGCTTCTTTCTTGCCCTTCCTTCCTACAGCCACAGGAATTGCCTTAAGAGGGAAAAAAGGCATATATCTTAGTTTCCCAAACCAGCCACTTTCCTCAATTTAATTATTTTCACTTCTTTACTTCTCAATATTGTGAAGTTTGATTTTCCTGAATCCAGGAATTAGCAATGGCTGAAGGTTTGGCAGGGAGCACTCAAGAGAAAAGCACTTCCAGATGTTAATAAAGACTATAGTTGGGGTCCCCACAGATGTTGTCATTATAAATTCCCTCCTTTTTCCAGAGAACTCAGCTCTTCTAGTGAGTGCTGCACTGTTTTCCATATTCACGTGCCCTCTCAGATTTGCTGTGTGCTGCATCCCCTGCTTCTCCTGTTAGTTTCACCCCTGGTTTTCACAAACCTCTACCTTCTTCCATCTACACTGGCTTAGCCAGGATAGTTTTGGAGATAGCTTTCTTCACTGTTATTCCTTTCAGAGTGCAGGCCCCTAAGTATTTACTGACAGAAAGCTGGCTCCTAGCAAGTGAAACAAAGACTGCGAGGAATATGTTTTGTCACATTTTGAAACAGAGCACAAACACCCCTTCTCCTGTGGTCTCTAAACACACACTGAAATCTCCTAGTTCTTAAAGCATAAGAACAGTAAAAAGTGCTCCTGGCTTGGTCAGCAGTTTGCTTGGTTACTTTTTTAACCTTTTTCTCCTTTGGTTTCTTCCCTATGAAATGCAGAGGCAGTTCTGCACTCACAGCTCACAGGGCTATTATAAAAATGAAGTTTAAAATGCTTTGTGCCTTTTAGATTAAAGGTGCTAATGAGATGAGAAGTGCAATCACCATCTCAGGCCCAGCCTGTTGCACTTAAGCCGTTCATCCTTTGCTTTGATTACACAAAGCTTTATCAATGAAGTTTCTCTCTGGCTGTAAGCAGCAGCAGTGGCACATGCAGAGAAGCACACTGCACATCAAGTGTCTGATTTTTAAAATGCATGTCTAATTTTCCCAGGCCAAAGGCTTCCCATGAACTACTATTCAGCTGCCTGAATAGTGCATACAAATGAGACAGGACTGCAAGCCTAACAATTCTAAAATCAGGTGTTATATGCAGAACATATAAAAACCATCCCATATCTTAGATTGTATAGCTGTCAAACCACAGCTTGAGTTACTCTCAATATAACAATATGAATGTACCCAGCTGAAAATCTGAAACTGTCTGGAAATTTTTCTCTAATCATCAAATGATCAATGAGAACAGGCTGCTACTCTCGACTTGACTGTTCTCTTTCTGCTTGTCACACCCTTGCCATGACTGAATTCCAGGACACGTTCTCTGGCATGCAGCCCCTTCTTGTCTGCATTCAATCTCAACCCACTCACTGCCAGATTATTTTAGATGATTATCATAGAATTGTTTGGGTTGGAAAGAACCTTAAAGGTCATCTAATTCCAATCCCCCTGCCAGGAGCAGGGACACTTTAATAATTTATCCCAAAACTCCAGTGTTGATCACTTATTGGGGCTGTAATATTCAATTTCTTATTCTGTTCATAATAATTCCTAGTCATGAAATGTTGTAGCCTATGCTGTCCCATGAAAAGTCTGGGTTCTCTACCTTTGTTTTCCAGTATCACTCATTTCTTCTTTGTAACCCTGGAAAACTGTGATATTCTAGAAAATTTTCCTTACAACATGAACATGGGAGAAACACTTTCTATTACCAGGTCTGACCTCGCTTTTTGGGACACTTGCAGTCATTTATTTTATATGTACTTCAACTTATTCACATAAAATAAAAATAAAAGAATGCAATATGCTTAAATATTTATGTATGTCAGAATCTGTTACTGTTCTTGTAACTTCTATCTGTAAATCTCTAAAGAGATAACCTATTAGATTAAACCTTTTTTATTTTTTTTAACTAAACTTTATTTTCTTTACTGTGTTTTTCTAACATAAGATTTAAGGACAGTTACTAATCCAACAACAGTGTGGCATCTTTTTTTCTCTGCACATATAAAGGATCACCAATTGAGACAGTATCCTAAAACAAGATATATAACTAGCCCAAATGGAACTGGCACATAATTATGACGATTGTGTGACCTTCTGTGAATTGCCCTGAAAACCCCCTCTAAGATGCTTTTACAAACTGATCTCATGTTTGTCAGTAACAGCCAAAACGTGAATCTGAGCAGTGCAGTCCTGCAGTCAGTGAGAGAAATGAGCTCATACTATGTGACAGATTATCAGTAGACTTTCACATAAAAGATTAATGAAAAAATGTAAAAATAGAATAAGCACTTGCTAAAACTGCAAAGGAATAAGGAGATGATCTTAAGTGGCCAAACCCAAACCCTTAGTACAGAAGGCCAAAATATTAGGATCACATGGCTCAACATTAAACAGTGATGACCTTCCAGTCTTCACACAGTCAAAAATCTACAGACATTAATATCAACCTATACAATCTACAGACAATAATCTGCATCATCCACAGAAAAGCCATACACTCCCAATAAAAAAGATAAAGAGTTACAGTCATGTGCAAGAAATACTTCCATGCTTACAATTCCAGAACTGCCCTCCAAATGCAGGTAACATACTTTCCACAGTCAATACATAGTTACTTAAGATCATCAATGCTAACTAAAAATCAGCACCTCTGGATTTCCTTGAGTTAGACAGTGGCAGTTTATTGCAACATTCAGAACATGTATTTGGTGGGGCTTGAGTTTTGCTTTGCTTTTTTAAATATAAAACATACAAAGCTTCTCCTTAACTGTTCTTCCATGCAAAGCCTGCATTTCCCACAGGCAGAGTATGCTTTAGCATTTCATTACAGGGACAACACTGAACTTACTTAAAAATAGGCAAGCAGTGTCATAGCTCATTTGCTCTGATGCAATTGTGAGAAGATAGAGCCTTGTATGCCCAACCACAGGGAACATCTGGCATAAAAACACACAGCAGGAACAATGTATTTTATATAACTAAGCACAATGGTTTGGCAGGAGGGGGTTTTCATGCTGTAGGCAAATGGAAACCTACAGCCCCTTTGTTTCTTCCATTGAAGCCTTGGCTGAAATTCAGGAGATGTGACACTTAGTGAGTTTAAGGAGTTTTCATGGAGACAGTCATACAATACATGCTTGCTTTTGACTAGCAAAAACATCCCACATGAGATGGTATTAACTTAACCCAGCCCCAGCAGTGCTGAGACCTGTGCTGAGTTATTTCAAGTGCCTCAACAAATCCGTAGGGAAGCAATAGCCACACAGACCCACAAAACAGTGGTAACATGGGAAACATTTGAATTTGACAGGGGTCTGAGTCATATCTGTAATAGCATGGATAGCATTTTCCCCTCCTGTTTTTCATACCACTCTTCATTGTTTTCATTATCATATTATGTTGTGCAGAAGTGACACCATCATGCAACAAAATTATGTATCTGAAGGGCCTTGCTCCCTAAAAGTTTCACATGTACAATAACAGACTGCACACAAGTGGAATTCCCCAGTATGAAACGTTTCAGCAAACCAGGTTTGATGAGAAGCCTTCCTTGACTGCCATCACAGCAGGTTCCCTTGAAGTATCTCAACTTCTTTGAAACTTTGACAGAACCATGATAGATTTCTGACAGAGCTCCAACAACTTTGTCCTGGAACTGTATTATTTGGGAAGATGCAGAGTCCACCTTCTGTGGGTAGACACAGACAGAACTGCTGAGCCAGAAATAATAATAATAATAACAATAACAACAATAATAATAATAATGACGTCATGAATCAAACTGTGTTTTCCAGGGTTAAAACCTTGTCTTCTGGACCATGAGCAGAATCACTTCCTAAAACACCTCAGGAAATCTCTCTCTAGAGCAGTATCTAGGATTTTTTTTGTTAGCTTGTAAGGTAATTAAATGTGGGGAAACCCCTGATTTAAATAATATCCAATTACACCTGTGTCTTTTCTATATATTAGACACTTGCTGTAGATCACATGATAGGAAGGCTGGTCTGCAATTTCTGCTGCTCTAGAAATGTCAAAAAACATTTTGTTACCTAGAAACCCACTAACCAACCTGTAATTTGCTGCATTACTTATCTGAATGGTTTTTTTTTTCATGTTTCATGTTCCTTGTGACAATCACATCTCTAAACAGTCTATGAAAATACACATATAGTGGATGATTGTAAGTAAGTATATGTCAAATAAGTGTAATGTATAGGATTCAGATAAACTAATAATATCTTTCTCACTGTGTCATGGTGCAGAAATATTACACAGTAAACTATCATCTAACTCCTTAGTGCAATTGGCTTTTAGCCTCATGAAACACCTCTGCACTACCTCAGACATTTGTTTTTTAAACTGATCAATGTATGGGTTAGCTCCTTGGTTCTGAAATGAGCATAAAGTGTTTGTTCAGAGGGGAAAAACAGTCAGTGGGGAATGTTCAGAGGGGAAAAACAGTCAGTGGGGAATGTTCAGAGAGGAAGTTTTACAAGAGCTTCGTAAACAGATATAAAAGTACAGCTTGAGGTAAGACTTTAGACAGCCACAGCAATAATAATGCTCTAAAGGAAGCAAAACAAGATTTAGAGATACTGTGAATATAGATTTTAAAGCAAAGAAAATACACACAAAAATGGAAGGAAGCCTTATGAAATGCAGAAATTCCAGGAAGCCCTGAGGTGACACACTATAAGAGAGCCATGGGAAGTGTGTGAGTGGCAGGAGGAAATGAGAGTGAGCAGTGATGACAGCTGAGAGTCAGTAATGCCTTCAGCCACAAGGGTAATGTGGCCACACACAGGGAAGGCGTTTTTAATCAATAGCTCTGAGATCCTAGAAACAGCTGTCTGATCCCAGGCCAGCAAAAGGGAAACATTAACAAGGTTCTCAAAATAAGCAGAAGGTGTGTTATTCAGTCAAAAACCTAGAATACATATTTTCTAAAACACAGGTTGTCTTTAAAACCCTGTACTGCCCAAGAATTTTCCTGCCTTCAAAACATTTATGGATGAAACCTTGATAGCTCATACAAAGCATTGGGAAAATTTGTATTGATTAATAGTCAGCAAGAACTGAAGAGTATATGCTTTTATTCCACTCTTAACACGTGTATGTGTAAAGATATATCCCTAGCAAGTGTCTGGCTTCTACAGCTCCAAATATTAAGTTGTTGTCTGAAAGTCAGTAAATTCATGCTGGGACATTAAAAGCACCAAGACTGCAGTCTTCATAATTCTCTTAACAAAATAATGCTGGTGGATTATTTCTCAGCCCTGTCTTGTTAAGCAAGAATGGAGAGTCCTTTATCAAATCCACACTTAATGTATTCATTGTCTTGTCTTGTTCTTGTTCTTTCAAAGCTTGTTTTGTACCTAATCTGCATTTAGATATCCCTATACACATATGGCTTTTACAAATCATAGCACCAAGATCTTCCCTTGCCTAAATGATCCAGTAAGTGGGGGCAAAAAAACCCCACACCCGAAAGATTTACCAAAAGACAAACAGATAAAGCAAAATTTTGAAGTGATAACTGTAAATGTTCTGCTTCAATTTTTTTCATTATTGGTAGAGAGAAGTTACAACATAAAACACACGAGTGAAGAAAAAAATCCAACATCTTCCCCTGGACATTCCAAATCAGTACAAATCTGTTTTCTTCGAATCTTTCAGGTCAGAGGGGACCAACATTCTTCTTGAAACAGGAGAAGCATTGAATTCTGACTAGGTTGCTTAGATCTGTGTGTAAACAGGTCAGGAAAATTCCCAAGACAGAGATTCCACAGCCTTTCAGGACAACGTGTTCCCACCTCTCCCAGCCTCCAATCTTCCCAATATCCACAGCTTGGCAAATCTAACAGAGAAAAGCCTTGCAATGACATCTGCCAGTTCTCTCAGCTCTTCCTAACACATCCCTTTTGGCTCTAGAGACACAGGTAGCTCAAGGTTTCTCAAGAAATCCCCACTGAGTCCCTGAAATGTAACTACATTTGTCAGGAAAAAGTTGTCCTGGGTGATACCATGACCTGATGGAGCAGAAAAACATTAAAATTGAATTTTCTCTTGCTAAAATATAAAAACCCTCTTGAGCATAGGGAGAAATCTTTTAGCCCTTTTGTAGCTATCAAAGCAGCAGTCCATCAACAGGTTGTCAAAACAAAGGACATGAGCTAGTTCAGCAAGGCAGAAACTCATACATCTCATATCTGTAAATTCAAGACTACCTGCATTTGTAAAGCACCTTTAGGCTGATATTTCTAACACTGAGTGTTAATTTTGAAGATCAGGTTTGTTCTTAATAAATACCATTATTTGGAGGTAGTGCTTAAAGCCCACAATTATAGATGAAACATCTACTTAAACTGTAGCTTAAACAACAGTAAAGAAAGGATAGCCTTAAGAATTGCACTAAGTTCAGTATTTAATAAAACATGAAATAACAGAAAGTAGATATGGAGAAGCACTGATGATGATGATGATGATGATCCACATAATTTATGGCAGGTTTACACCAACATAATTGCAGACAAATGCAACTATCAAATGAGAGTCAATTGATTTCTGTATCCCTTCAAACGTTATCAGTCTAATAAAGCTGGATCCATTCTCAGCATCCAAAGTTTAAAATATCCCATATATTTTGACATTTCTTTTGTGCAGCAGGATCTTCTATTTTGTCTACGGAAAGAATAAAACCAGTATCCATATCCACTTACTTGGATACATTCATTTCAGAGAGCAACCAGCCTTGAAAAGCTTCATTTATCATTTTTACCAAAACAAAGATAGAATTAAACAGAGAAAGTTCAGGGTTTGCACCTCTGATTTGAGTATTACAAGATGTACTTATATACATAGAAAAATTTTACAAATTCTCTAAATAACCTTATTATTTTGCCTATCTTGGTCTGTCTTGTTATTGTAACCCCTCCAAAATACTGCAAACTTTGGTTTTCACCAAAGCCATGCTAGAGGTACAGCTCATACCAGACTCCAGCATGGAGGGCTGAAGAAAACTCCCCAGAGCACATCTTACACTGAATCTCTTTTCTTTAGTAACACCACCCAGAAAGGAAACTCTAAGGGGTGTAAGCAGAAGATGGAATGAATAGGTCTAAATTTTGATGATAAGGGTGAGACTTGTCCTCATAGAGTGTTAGTACAATGTTTCAGTTTCAGTAGAACCCAAGACAGAGGGTTATTGATCTTGTTATTAGCACGTATCACTAAAGTCCACTACACAGGCTGAGGTGCCTCCTTGTGTTAAATTTTTGATGTTAATTTTACTACAAACTATATCTGGCAGTAGGCAAGCAACCTCTCTTTGTGGCAGTCATGGCCATATTTTTTTTGTTGATCTAAAAATAGCTGAAACTATTTATTATCATTTTCAGACTATAAATTTTATCCACATATTACATGTACAAATTCACTTTCCTGAAGGCAGTGTGATGTCAATGTCAACAGCAAGAGAACCTGACTGAATTCCTACAGCAGCCAATATTTCATGTCTGTTGCAACAGAAAAATAACCCATCCAGAACCACAAGTTGCTATTTGTCTTACAGCTATAACTTAAAATAGTGCCTTTAAATTAAAGCTGATGCAAAAGCAAAAAAACCCGCAGAGAAACAACCCCCCAAAAGATGGACACTGGGAGTGACAGCTTCAACTGCACCATCCAGACCTGATGGAATAAAGATGTCTGTAGATCTGCTGGCAAAGTGAAAATACACCAAACCACATACCTCAGACAGGTAATAGATCTTTGACTTTTGCTCTTAACTGCTTCCTCAGAAAAAAAAATCATCCAAAAAATGTAAATACCATGTGGGATAACTATTAGATTTTATTTTTTCATGTTATAACTTCCCCCAAGACCAGAAACTGACACATGACCCACAGTATCAAGTGTTGTAAAAGCACATAACAAGATGTACCCCTTTATGAATTTGCTTCCACATGGAAAACAGAGATATAAAAAGGGAAAGAAAAAAGAAAAGACTGTAACATAAGCTATAGGAGTAGAAGGTCTCCAATAGCCATGTTAATGCTGCAGGTCACTGCTCACTTAGGACACTGATGTGCTTCATATTTTCAATGAAGCTCTGATGAGAGGATGCTGAAATGGAAAGGAAACACAAGACAATGATTTGATGGACAAAAATGCTTGACCATGAACAAAGAATTAAATCATCTGCTAAACTGCCTCTTGAGATGCTGTTCTGATTTTCCCACTCTTCCCCTTCCAGTGTGTTCTGAGGTGACTGCAGAGCCTGCAGCACTTCCACAGGGAACACTGAGACCTGGTGCCCAGCCTCTGACCACAAAAACAACTCAGCACACACAAACAGGGGCAGGCTGCACAGTCACTGACCAACTCCAGTGGGGGACCAGGGGCCTTTGTGGAAAAGAATAAAAGACTGTGCAAATAAGGCAAAAATGAGGGCTACAAAAACCATACCTGCCACCTATTTGGCTTTGAAAAGCTTCTTCTTTTAGTGCCAAAATATAACATTTAAAGCAGCTAACTTTTTATTTCTTTTAATGGCTATTCACTTTTGTTTCTCTTTCTCCTCACATTTCTTCCCTTTCAGCAAGTCCATCATGTCAGTATATGTAAGTGTCCTCAGGAGGCATTTTCTGTGGGAAAGGCCAAGCAATTACACGTGAAAGGGAAAAGATCTTGGTGTATTACAAGTACAAACAAAGCAAAATAGCACTCTCAAGTGATGAAGCTAACCCAAAAAAATTCCTGGGGTTTACCACATTCACTTACATGCACATTAACTCATCTCTAAGGTCACTTTGGTTTTTTCAGGAGATTCCTAGAGGCTGACCTACAGGACACAATATGGGAAAAAATAAGCTGTCTTGGACCTTTAAGAAATCAAACCTCAGTAACTGATGTAAAGAATGAATCTCTAGATAGCAAGCACTACAGTAAAACTACAATAAAACAATTCAGGATGTAAGAAGTCTTACAGATGGCATGAAGATAATTTTGACATGTAATCCAACATAGCATAAAACTAAATTAGATCTGTGGGACTTGGAAATTATAGTTCCATATGGCTGCCGTTACACTGAACCACAAGAGATTACTACCAAGTTTGTCAAGCTACTTAAAATAAAAATTTATTTTCTAAACAAGTGGGTTATAATAATTCTTCAGAAAAGAGCCTAGTAAAGAAGTTGAAATTGAATGTTTAACATTTGCTGTGTTACTAAGAATATATGATTGACATTTTTATAAGTCAACATCATTAAAACATTATGTAGAAACTGATAAAAACATTGGAATAAAATGGGTGTTGTGCATCAGCATTGCATAAACAGGGACAAAGGAGCAAAAGATGCTAAAATTAGCATGCAAAGGCATTCACGTGTTCTTGTACCAACAAACTGTGGGCACCTGTTCCCTCACAAAAGCATTCTATGCTTAAGCATGTGACGATTCTTCCACAACAGGAATTACTATCAGATCTATTTGGTAATAAAAACATTTAACACTGATTTTCCTTGATCAGTAAATAGACCTTAAAAATCCCAAACCCACAGAAGGGGAGATGATTTCAGGATGCCTGTGTTGCCCAAGTCTCATGGAGAGAAGCAGAGACCCGAGCAGATACTTCTGACAGCACTGACACGTAGAAAAGATTGTAGGCAACTGCTTTTCTCTGGAAGATTCAAGTAGATGACAGGGCTATAAAGTCTGCTGTGAGAACAGCAGATGGAAAACTGTTATATTTTTTAAAGTGCATTCTAGATTATGTGTTAAATGGAAGCAGCAGGTCACCAACAAGATGTGCAAACAAAACCCAGTCAAGTGATTAGGTCTGACCTAGAAAGTGAAAATTCACAGTAAATTTGTCACATTTGAGTGCCGTGTGCTGAATCAGCAGTAGGATTTCCTACATCCTATCTTTCCTTTCTTTCCTCCTCTAAACAGACCACATTCTAGCTGGTTTTACTATCTTAATAACCACATATTTTCACCAGCAAATCTTATTCATTTGATCCATCCAGTCATCTCTAGCAGTTTATCGACAGTAACTTTGGTTTTTCTTATTTTTAAATTTCCTTTTTTACAAGACTGAAGCATATTAAAAAATGCTTTATAAGCCCAGTCTCACCCAAGCATTTTAAAAATGCAGCTACACAAACTCTGTAAAGGAGGTGCCAGAAGTTAACTGTCTTGGCTTCCCATGCAGCCAAACCAAAGTGGCATTACATAACACATTTTCTCTCAACAGTTACACTGTCATCTTGCTTTTTCAACCACAGGCTGAAGTAACAGGAATAGCATGATGTGGTCTAAAACACACACTAGCTATAAAATGCCACCTTGATGATTTACTACAGCATTTTCAGCCATTTGGGTGTATTTACATAAAGAGTAACTAAAAACTCACCTGTATCAAGCCAACAGCTTGAAAAACACATGGAAGACATGAGTAAGCAATTGTAGAATGGAACTCCTCAGCACTGAGGGACACAATCCTCCAGTCAGACAACCTGAATACACATTCACAAGAGCAGTCATAATTATGTCTGCTTAAGAAAAAAAGAAAAACAAGGGAGAGCCCTATAAATTATTCACCAGCAGCTATTTCCCCAGCCAGCCCTCGTGTTTCACACCTCTTTCTTTTCACCAGAGGGAGCTGATAGGCAGCTCTGAGACCATCTGTACAGCCAAAGAGAGGTTTGAAGATGCTTTCAGGTCTAAGACGCAGTAAAAGAGGAAAATACTCTCACGACACTATTTTGGCTCTTCATTTGCCTTGCCAATCTCCCCAGACTCCTGCAGCATTCATGGAAAAAGAGGATCATCCAGAGAGGAAGCCTGAATTAGGTTCTTAATCATCATTCAGATCCTCTCTGTCTTCTATGCTGGCTATAAAGCAAGTCTGTGAAAGCTACCTGGCTGTCTTAAAACTAAACAGCTGGACAGCAGAAAAAAGTTTTCAAAATGTCCAGTCCACCCAAGATACATAAAGAGCCACCACCATTTCAAGTGATAGCATTTAATTATGGGACAGAGAAAGACGATGCATGAAGATCTGCTCAGATGCTCTGCAAAACACAGCAGGAACACTGAAGAACAAAACAACTGAAGATACACAAATGTGATGATGAATTTGCTTTAATATAAGAAACCCTGACACATCCCGACACCTTGTATTTGGTGTCCCAATACACTGGGAAATTAAAAGCAGCATAACACTGTAATAATTAAGTAATGCTTTATGATTTATGTATAGCTATAGAAATGTAATTGTACTAACTGAAATAGTACGATTTCTGTTGTTATAATTAATTAAATAATCCACCAATCTACAGCATATTTCATGGTCTCTTAAATGCTTGTCCAGGATGAAAAGATCCCACTGTCATGGTAATTGACCTTCAAATAAAAAGACCCACCAAACCAAACCAAAGCAAAACCAATTTGAAATATACCACACATACCACAAATTAAAATCTTGCTAAGACAGTGCTAAATTGCTTGGACATCTTTTATACATGAGAACAAGGGGGGAAAAACAAGTGAGGAAGTTCAATGAACCAGAACGTACCCTTTTTTGACTACTCAGACTAGCAAAACACAAAACTCATAGACTGAATAAATACTTCAGAAGTTTCTAATAAGAAATATAACTCATGGAAACATGAACTACAAACATAATTTCTAAGCTGTATTTTAAATTTCTCAAGTTCTTCTTTTAATCACACATGGCAAGAATGGAGGTGGCTGAGTAGTGATTGGTTCATTTATTTTCCCTGTAAGATGTTCTTTACATTCTAAAGTCTTGCTGCAGGGCAAGGAACCAAACTGACACGGGATGACACCAATTGCCCATGTGACAGAGCAGACACACCAAATTTCAGAGATCATTATGTGCTGGATGCTGATTACTTGCCTGCTGAGCCTGATGTCACTTAACTGTTGCATTATGTACCCTGATCAGGAAAAGTGTTGGCAATTTGTTGAATTACTTTTTATTGAGAAACTGTCAAGACTGCTGTTCAGACCTATAAATTCTACTTCCTTCTCAACTATTATTTCTGTTCCCAACTCAAGAACGATGACTAACACATAAGGGTCATAAAATGCAATAGGCAAGAATCAGATTTATTTCCTTTTTGTAATTATTTTTAAAATGCCGAGCCCTGGATGCCAGAGACAATTCTCCCTGGATTAATCTTACTTTTTTTTTTTTTTAAATTTCATAGCAAATGTTCCATTAATGTCTCAGACCACACAATATCTCCCTTGTCCCTCTCCAGGCTCCTTGTCACATAGACAGCAGCTTATTTTCTTTGGCATAAATTCAACTTTGAATGCTCAACTTGACATGCTTCAGTCACTCTGCCTCCTCTGTAAAATCCTGTGGGTGCAGTGGGGTGAAGATCATTGGGCAAAGAGGTATAGGACAATATTTGGATGACAGTTCTAATGTTCTCTCACTAACAGTCCTTTGGTGCAGTGCTAAGTGCCTTTCATGGATAGAGCAACATTTAAAGTACAATAAAAGTTGCCCTGAGACAGACACTAGAGTAGTCATTGAAATGTTACATTTAATAGCTCTTGCAATTGGACACAAACATATCCTTAACGTCTCAACCAGTATCACTAATGATAAACCAGTAAGAGAAACTGGCATGAAAACAGGAATATCTAAAAAAACCCCAAACAAACAAAAAAACCCGGAAACTAGCTTATCAGCAAGAAAATCCAGCCCATACTTAACTAGCTTCTTGGAAATCTCTAATTCCATCATGAAAGTTGGAAAAATAGAATCTGTGACATGGAGAGGAGTTTAAAGGCAAGATGATATTCATCTGTCCAATTAGTAGCTGAATGACTTTAAATGCTCATCATGACTTGATAGACAGATTGTCAACAATATCATGTAGATTCTTTTTGTTTCCTTTTTGGTTCTGTTTGTTCCATTTATATGGAACCTTAACTGCTACTTAGCTGTTTCAAGGAGTTCTAGTGGAGTTAAATTCCCTGACACAATTCACCTAGAAATATACTGATAGCAAGCATCTATTCTATCCAAGAAATGAAACTGTGTTTCATGGAGTCTTGTATCAGCAGTGGTGTGGCCAGCAGGACCAGGGCAGTGACTGTGCCCGTGCTGGCTACTGGTGAGGCCACACCTCAAACACTTGGTTCATTTTTGGCCCCTCTCTGGGGGCACTGGGGAGGATGGAGCATGTCCAGTGAAGAGAACAAAGCTGGGGAAAAGGCTGGAATAAAAGTCTGATGAGCAGCTGGGGGAGCTGGGAGTGTTTAGTCTGGAGAAAAGAAGGCTCAGGAGGACCTTATTGCTGTCTAAAACTCCCTGACAGGAATTTTTGGTGATGTGGGGATTGGCCTCTTCTCCCAGGTGACACGCAATAGAACAAATAGAAATGGCCTCAAGTTGCACCAGAGGAGGTTTAGATTGGATATTAGGGAAAAATTATTCACTGAAAGGGTTGTAAAGCATTGGAACAGGCTGCCCAGGGAAGTGGTGGAATCACCATCCCCAGAGGTATTTACCAGACACAGATGTGGCACTCAGGGCCATGGTTTAGTTGTAGCCTTGGCACTGCTGGGTTAAATGATTCTGTGATTCTGTATCTCCTCTACCCCGTCAGGAGGCTGCAGTGATCCTACAGACAATGACAAAATACTGAAACATCAGAGAGCAATAATAATAGAAATGACAAAGTAGTTACTCTGCCTAAAAGGAAGTAATCAGTTTTGAAGTTCTTTCAAATTTGTCTTTATAAATGTATAGAGAATGGATTTTATTATATACAAGTGTTTCAAAAATTACCTAATATGGAGAGAACAAATTACTCTTCAGTGAGATAAGTGTTAAATGATAAACTGCTCCAGTGCTGACACAACATAAATATGCAGTATCCATCAATCCATAAATCTGAAAAGAGCTAATGTAAAAGCTGTGGATAACAACTTTAGGAATAGTCAGTTTATGTCTCCAGTGATTAATATTGCCATGTATTACATGAACAAAAACATGTCTGTCTCCATGGAAACACAATGCAATGCAAGTTGCAAGTCTGCTTGTAGAATACCAACGGATAAATTTTCACTGAAATGAACAAGAATACTTACATGAAGGATTGAAATGAATGTTGGCAAAGGTATTTTTTCTGTAACTCTGTTTAAATGAATCTTTGGGAAGGGATGACCAAAACTAATGCTACCAACAATATCAAGATTCTTTACCTTCTCTTCAGCTACCAAATCAGTTAATTTTCAATAGTTCATCATGAATATTAATACTCAGTTATGGAACATTGTTATCAACCTATTAGCCATAGAAAGAAAAACATTTAACTTGTTCTGAAAATCTGTTGTATTAATCTTTTCCCCTTCTTTTTTTCCTCCTCTCTGGTTCCCTTCATTGCTTGAAGAAGATCCCCTGCTGTAACTAAAAAGAAAATACAGAGGGGGAGAGAAGTAAGTAAACCTCTCCTAGTTCTTTCATCTTCTGATTCTGAGTCATGCTGATTGTCCCTACTAGCTGGAGCCTTTAAGCAGGCTGAGCATGCCTGCTCAAATCACAGCTCAGGATGATGGGGTGACAGGTACTGTGAGCAAGGGCAGAGAATGTTGTACATCTCCACTTTATCGAGGTCTGACAGGCTCCTTATCACCAATTAGTGACTTGCCAGCTGGGTGAGTGGACAGCAACGTGCATTGAAAACTCTATGGTCTGAGTGTCAGGCACAAAGCCCAGCTGGCAGCCAGTCACAAACAGCAACAGATCCCCAGGGATGTGTGGAACATCTCCATTAACAACCTGGATGACTGTACAGAAGGCATTCTCAGTGAGTGTGTGGGCAAGCACAAACAAGGTACCTTGGAGTGCAGGGCTGCCTCTGAGGGCAACCTGGCCAGGATGGAAAAATGTGTTGACAACAATCTTAAGGTTCAACAAAATCAAGTGCAATCTTTTCATAAAACCATGGAATGGTTTAGGTTGAAAGGGACCTTAAAGATCCAATTTTGTTGTTGGTTTCAGTTCCAACCTGTGCCATGGGCAGGGACACCTTCCACTAGACCAGGCTGCTCAAAGATCATCCAACATGGCCTTGAACACTTCCAAGGATGGGGCATCCACAACTTCACTGGACAACACATCCAGTGACTCAGTGCCCTCCCAGTGAAGAATGGCCCATGTGGAATGCAGTAAAGCCATGAAGAGTGCAGCTGGGGACTGAGCAGGAAGCAGCTCTGCAGAAGAAAGCTGGGGGTCCTGGTGGATGCAAAGGTGAACACAAGCAAGGAACACACCCTTGCAGAAGAAAACAAGCCTCCTGCAGCCCAGGCTGAGGGCAGCTGGAAGGTCCAGGGAAGGTTTCCCCTCCCTCTCTACTTGGTACTTGTGAGTCTGAATCTGGAATTCTTTGTCCAGCTCTGGCTTTGCAGGACCAGACACACTGGAGTGTTCAGTGGAGGGTCACTGTGGTGGTCAGGGACACAAGGACATGGCAGGAGGATGTAAAGACGACAGAGACTCTTCTTGGAGGTGCACAGTAACAGTAAGACAAGAGGTGCAAAGCAACTGACAAGCTGGAAGGGTGGAAATTCCTTTTTACAATTTTTTTAAAAACAAGACAGGTCAGATACTTGGGCAGTCACACTGAGAGTTTATGAAATCTCTATCCTTGAAGATGTTCAAAATAGAGATGAAAAATTTTTCTGAGCAGCCTGATCTGACTCAATCTGCTTTGAGTAAGGGGTTAGAACAGATGGGGAACTCTGGAGGTCTCTTCTAACTTAAAATGTTACACATCCAGACTCCTGTATAAAGATTTTTATCTTGTAATTGATTCTACACACACTGGAACCCTTCACAGGGTCCCAGCCCATAAGTATCACTTCTGGCTGCTTTCCTCAAGTACCTTGTGATTTCAGATTGTGCATTTTATCCACTTCTGAGGGAGAACAGTCAATTGGAACACAGACATTAAACTCTCCCAAGGACTCCCAGGTCTCTAACTTCAAACCAGGGTAACTCCCAAATGAAACACAGACCCTATAGCCTGAAATGAATCCTACAGACTATAAAATGAAATTGAATTCACCACGCCTCTCTATAGGCTATGGCTTAGTTTTCCTTTCCAGTTTCAAAACCCCCCAAAATTAATGTGAAATGATAAAGGTCCAGTAATTCTCTGTATAAGTAAGTCACAGCCTGAGTTTAAGGGATGACCTGATGTCAGTGAATATATAAACCACGATGAAGGAATTTTATAGTAACAAAGAGGGTGTGAATATAGCAGAAAGTAAGGGATTGTTGCCAGAGAAACAGAGATAAGCAAGGATGGTGTTGCTATAGCAACTGGGTGACATCAGAGTTTTCCTATTCAATGCACTGGGTGATAATGAAGTGGTGAAACAGCAGCTTCTCTCTCTGCCTGCTCCCGGGAGGTGGGCAGAACCCCAAGTTTGATTGTTTCACACTTAAGACATGTCTAATTAGGAGGTTTATAGGTTTTTTGACATCACTGTGTTAGATCCTCTAATGTCTAGTTCCTGTGTGGGAGTACGAGGAGAGGTACATTCATCCCAAAACAAAAGAATAGCCATTTCTCTGTCCCTCAGGAGCTGAAAGAGAATTCTAAAAGAGAATGAGGAGAGTGAAGGAAAAGATGGAAATATGGTCCATCGCACAGCACTGTGCCTCTCAGGCATCATCAGGCCACAGCTGATCAGCCAGCTGCACAATGAAATTTAGTACAGGATAAAATAAATTAGGTTATAACTCCTGCCAAATCAATGCTTATTTTTAAGCTTGTACATTTTCCAAGGATAATGGTGTCTTCCTGGACCACCTTGCACCATAATGGAGAATGCCTGAAAGACAGTTATTTTAAACTTTTTTTAACCTTGGAAAAACCTCTATGTTGGAGGAATAAGATATTCTCAGTATTACAGAGGGAGAGTAAATGGAAAAGTATTTGTGATAATATAAATAGACATTTAAAAAAAACCCTTCATAAAACCCTATTCATAAAATGCACAGAAAAACAAACAATATTCTTTATTTCAAATAATAAATACATCCCCAAGTTGGGACTGATATCAATTCTGTCTATTTCAAGGACTGAAAAAGCTGTGGTTTCATAGTTGATGCAGAGAAATCCACAATATGACTTGACATTTACTCTGCAAGAGGGACTACTGAATCTGCAATAAAAGCCCAAACTTTCCATCCACTGAAGCCTGGAATATAACTCCTCTTTATTAAGTACACAACAATAAGCAAGGTCTGGACTCCATACACTGATAAGTTGAGAGTTTTGTTAAATGGAATTGTGCAGTTAGTTTTAAATGGGCTGCTTAGGCACCAGCAGCAAAACAGCTACAGGATCAGTCCCCTCAGTGCAAGCTGCAAAACCTCTCAAGGAGCTGAATAAATACCCAAAGAACTCCCAGTGAGTTTCTGGCTGCAATGCTCCCAAGTGAGACAGACAGATGGACAGATACACAGGACACACACCCACAAGCTGTCTGGCCTGGGCAGAGCTATGTCACAGCAATGTCCCCATTACAGACACCCAGGTAAGAGAGTCCTGGCAGGAAGAATTTATATTATGACAGGATGAACAACTGGAGAAAGTCTCATAGAAGTGAATAGAAGTTCTTGGTGAAGCAAGGAACAATATAAAGGTTTCTTAATAATTCTCTTATTTAGATTGTGTTAACACCTAGCATTATCTAAACTTCTGAAATGTTTAATATGCTTGATTTATATAAAGTTGTATAAATGCAGCTCAATTTGCATAACTTCTTGGTATTTGCAAGGGGGGAAAAAGGAAAAATAGAGAAGGAAAAGTATCTGACAAGTTTTGATTTCTGATTTTTGATCTCTCAGTTCTGCCTGGTAAGGGAGTAATTATCTGCAGCCAGAACCGAATTTCATTCTTGATCCAAAGGAGACAGTCCTGGTGGATGTGACATGAATATCTAATGAGAGGTCCATGTGTTAAAATACTGCCTTGTGGCAGAAATACTAGCTTGGGTCAAGATCCTCTTTGGATCTCACTACCCTGTGACAAGAATATTTTGCCATATCAAGTGGGTAATCAAGGCAGAATTATCTCCTATATAAAACAACGAACAAAGAAAAAGGGCTTTGCAATATAAAAAGTCCAAAAAGTCCATCACTATCAAGGCAGTTTCAGTTCAGAGAATATGGAAAGACAAAGAGTTTAGCAGAGATGAATATTACTCAACAAATCTCAGTGTGCTAATACAGAGATAGATGTATCCAGCTGCAGTGGGGTACTGAAATCCATTTCATGAGTAGCATTTTTAACAGATACCACTGGGCTCAGTTCCTAAAAGAAAAATCCAGGAGACAGACTTTCAGTATTCCATGTCTGTCTTTATAGGATACTGCAAGCACTTAATAATCATGTCATGACTATTTAGCAGTCATTTAAAGATTTTTTTCTCCTTTTTAAGTGTTTTTTGTGGCAAGTTCCAAGGAGGCATTTCACTGCCCAAGAGCTGGATCCTGCCAGCCCACACTGACAAGGAACAGTGCAATGCCAAGGTTTAAAGGCCATGCTGAATCACACCCCAATGAATTCTGCAAAGTGTGCTCTTCCAGGCAGTGGCAATTTTGGATATAAAAAAGATTACAAAACAAACAATATAAATCAATATTGCAAAGCTTAATCAGGTTACTTTTTAGAAAATGACATTAACTTTTAAAATGCCATTTTACAACAGGAAACCTTTTCTGGTAAATCTGAGAAGTGCCCTGAATAGAAGCCTGAAGGTACACAAGGGCCAGGTTTAATTTTTCTAGATCACTGACAACCTTTCAAGATATGCAGCCAACTCTGAATAGCAATTCCTTTCTCCCACTTTACCTTGTTTATAAATTGACATCTGATAAGCAACATATTTAAACACATTTTCTTTGTATGAAACAAAAATAAAATGGAAATTGTTTTGTCTTGGGAAATGAAGTGAGGATGTAGATACAACAGCTTTCAGTCTTTTCTCCCCGATTCCAGAGACAGTAGAAATCTCATTGGAATTCTGTCACCACTGTTACACAGAATATCCCAACTACTAAAATAAAGTCACTGGTTTAAGGATCTAAAAGGTACATAGAATACCCAACTATCTCAGTGAGGAGCTCTGCTGAAGAAGATATGCATGTATAATCCCTCATGCATTTGGGACCAAGTGATTTATCAATTTGTGAAAGAGGAGGATGAGCATGAGGAAGGGTTTTCCCCAAGACTGAGGGGCAGAGGAGAAATGGTACAATCAGAAGAAGATCACATAAACTAACTTGTCTAAATAGACATCTCTCCTGAAGATGATGTTTGCACACATACACTCAGAATATATCCACAGCTACACAAGTTGCTCTGCAAAGTAGCTGTTAAGATCAAAAACCAGTGGAATTTATGTGGAGTCTTTCAGTTATATCAGCAGGCCCCACAGCTTCTTTATTTTGTCAAACAGGTGACACATTGAACAATTTAGAAAAGATGAAGCCTGGCATTCCCCACCTGCAAACCATCTGTATCTAATTATCACAACACTAATTAGAATCATTATCAAGAGAGACTGAAGCAACAAAACCTGACTCTTACAGTACACTTTGGTCTTTTGGAAAGACAAGGCAAGTTACAATGCAGCTTAAAGGAATTTGTTTCAATTACCTCTTACATCTGACATCAGCTGCACGAGTGGCATTTGTCTTGTGCCATCACATCTTGAATTTTTCATTGAAATAATACTATACAGGCTGGGAGAAAAAAAAATAACGTTTTAAAAAATAAGTACCTAGTGAACAACACCATAATTTCTGATAGTCATATGCACCAAAATGAAAATGTTCATTTTCTACATGAAAAATGTAGAACAAGTTATGTCTTTGGAAGCTGTTCAGTGAGAGATATTCTATGCATGATAAGGTTCATTTTGTGCACATTATAACATTGCCTTTTTGACTGAAGAAACACCATAAAATCTAAGATGCTTCATTTATAAAGTACAGATTGATCATTTCTTAAAATTGTTCAGGTATGTACAAACACATTCAAATAGAACCCATAAGGAGACATAAATACTTCCTCAACAGACTCATTAATGGTGTTCTGGGATAATGATCATGTTTCTTTCTGCATAGTCATGGAAAAGCATTCCACTGATTATCTCTGAAAAAAACCCATTGTATAACATTTCTCTTGCACTCAACACACACATATGCAATATTTCCTTTCTAGTAAAAGGAAGCCTTGTTTTCTGATGATAAGCTAATTTAATTTTTATTAGCTTCTATGGAACTAGTAAGTACTTAGGAGTTCATCTTTATCCACATTTTTCCAATAAGATGCCCAGTACTTCTCAGAACAAAAAAATTGATGCAGCTGGAATGAATCAAGATATTGCTAATAACCTGATTCATGCCAACTTATACAGAGGCTTTCTAGAGAGCAATGCTGCAAGCACAATTCCTTAATAAACATCAGATCAGTAGACAATACATGGCAACATTAAGCAACTATTCACTAGTAGAGCAGATTAGAAAAATTTAATTGGCCTTTTAAATTTTCAAATTTCTCCTTTACTTCTGTATATATTAAAAAAAAAAAAAAAAAGAGATAATATACATTTCCACTGCACTTTTTCTGAAGGAAATAATGTCTTTAGGGTATTTGAATTTTTTTTTTTTCTGTAAGCTTTTATTATTTGGCATCACAGATTTCTCATTTGGAATAACATTGTGGATATAGCAGTGGACAGGGACTTTTTAAGATACCAATTACCATTTCAAAGCTTTGTCTTCACTTGTGTAGGCACAGCCAGCAGTGCCTGTGTCCCAATCCCAGGCTGATGAGACTTCAAAACTGCTGTTTGAGGGCAGTTCAGTGGAGGAGCCTTTCCAAACACTCTTCCCAGAGGAGCATCCCGAGCTCACAGCTGCTCCCTCCAGGAGCACGTGACAGGTGACGTTCAGCTGAAAAGTGACACACACGGAGCCATGTCTGAGACACTGCAAACCAAATAAAACCAAAGGAAATGAAGTTCCAGTGCCAAATCCTCCTCACTGATGCTCCACTTTTTCTCCAAGTCTTAAGAACCTCTGCAGTCCCACAGGCAGGCTCTTGTTTGGATCATCAAATCCTGCAGTAAGACTTCTGGAACCTGAGTGACACCACATGAAACAGTGAGAAGCAGGAACATAACTAGCCTTGCTCTGTTATGGAATATTTTTACCTTTGAAGCACCATTTCCTTGCTTTATAAGTTACCTCTATAGTTCTTATAAAGACAGCTGCATCAAATATGAATTTTAAGAGTTATAACTGAAAAGTCAAGTAAACGTATTCATTTTTCAGGTTATCAATATATTGATCACTTCAAGATGAATATGGAATCGCTGAAAAACCAATTAAAGCAATTATGGTGTGTGATCATCACATGGACAGCCAGTTTTGTTTCCCAGATCAAGGACAAAAATATGAATATCATAGTTCTGTTCTTCCCCTTTCCTGTCCTTTCCCCTCTTCCTTCTCGACATGAGCTGTGATGGCACAAGGACCATTTTTGAATCTCAGGGAAGGCAACCAAACTGGTTCCCCAGTAGTTAGGTGATCTTTGTCCTCTATCCAAAACTGCTCAATCTCAAAAAAAAAAAGCCTCTTGTCTAATATAAACCATTCTAATCTAAAGTGTTCTTCCACAAGAAAACAAAATTACTTCTCAGATGATACAAAAAATCTCCTCTCTGCATGAAAGTTCTTCTTTCCACTTAGAGGGAGAGGAAAAAATAAATCATCATTTGATTCTTCTCTTTCCCAGAGGGGAAGCAAAGCATTCTCAGTGAAGGTCATTTCTCACTTTCTTCTTTGATTTACCACACAATTAATCAAAATGTGAGGTCTGATTTTAGTTCTGGGTTCCTTATGGCCGTATTACTAAAAAATTTAATAGACTTACTCTACAAATTTTTTACAGTTCTTGAATTCCATTTGCAGAGCCATGTAAAGTACTTAATAAGGCACCAGCCAAACCTGTGACTCCAGTACAAATTCACTCAAGTGAACAGAAAAACTGGAGAAAGACAACAAGCAAATTTTCATTTAATTCTGGAAAAATAATAATTTTTAAAAAACCTGTTTTTCTGTTATAAATATATTCTTAGTACATCTCCATTTCTTTTCCAGTTTAAATTCTTCCATCTTCAATGTCTTTAAAAGTAAACTTTCAAGTGATCTTTTAGAGCCTTTTTTCTTTCCAGAAGAAGGGTTTATTAACTGGATTACAATAAAGAAATCCTTACTAATCAAACTTGCAGTATAAACTCTGTTGAATCTCTCACTAAGGTGGAAAGTTACAGACGTTGCAAGAGTCTGGCAGTTAAATCTTTCCTCTGGAACCAGCAGCGCACAGCAGAGGGAGCCTGAGGAGGGAGGGAATGAACTGTGAGCCCTGGCAGAGACAGCAGGAGTGTGTGAATCTGAACACACCCCCCAGTGCACCTTCACCTCTTCGGGAAGAGTAACAAAGCAAAGGCAAAGTATTGTGTGAGCACTGACAGGCACCAGGCAAATCTTGGTCATTAGGAGGCACTGCACCCCTCAATAAGGCTCTTCCCTCCATGTGCAGTACAAAATCCATCTCTCTAAACCATAGTTCTTCTACTTTATAAACTTGATTCCTTTACAAACACTAAATCTGTTACTGCTGTGCATGCTGCTCTCATGATCTTCTATCTCCTTCCTCATTCAGTTTTTGACGTGTCCCTACCAAACCTTTTGCTGCACAACTGCACTGTGCTATTCAGTGGCAAGAACCTCGTTCACCCACACATCCAGCCCCCAGTGCCACACAGCCTATGCCAAACCTGGAGAAAATGGCAGCTTTTTTAGGCTGCTTTAGATGACCTGAGGAAAACCAGTTCAGAAGCCTTATTAGCACCTGCCAAGTCCTACAGGAATTGCTGGTATGTCTTTGTGTATTATTAGGCTCCATTTTACAGACACATTTATAGAAATATGGTGTTTTCTCCCAGTTGAGTGATGTCACTGAATCTCAAATTCAGAAGCAAAACGCTTTTTGTAATTTGAGCAACCTCACTCCAGTGTGATAATTATCAAAGTAATCTGGTAGAAGGAGCACAATTCTAAACCTTGTGAAAGCATCCCTGAATAACCTTGGGTGGATTATTACCTGCTTTTGTCTCAATAAAATACAGATAATAGTATTTCTTTCCATAGAGGGATGCTATTCACCTGAATAGAGACCCTTAGGGAACAAGTGTAGGCCATAGGAGTGCTGCTTCTGCAACACAAACATTACACAAGTTCCTTTGTAAAGTCACATTGTTGAAAGCTGTAAAGCATTGTTATTGACAAGGAGTTAAATACTTTGTGTACAGTCTAATGCATATGGTTATTAGCAGTTTTCAACCTCTTCAAATCACTCACAGGAATAGAAGCATTAATTTTAAAGATGAATTGACACAAATAAAAAGGATGAAGACAACTAAAATTTCAGTAAGACCTATTTTTCATTAGCATAGCAAAAAATGGGAGCACTCCATCGAATACATCTGTTCCTTTGTGCATGTTTTTGTGACCCTCTTAAACTGTAAGGCTAAATATATGGTGTTTAGGATTCTTTATTGAAAGTTGGATGTAGCTAAGCACACTCATTCAGAATCACTTTTAGACAGCACATTATGGTTCTTAGTTGATATTCTGTGTAGTATGTCTTTTGACTACTGGATTGCATTACTCTCATTCACAATAAATTAAAAATAAAAAGGGAAAGAACACTGGACTTAGATTTATCAAGTACAGCAAGAAATTAAGGTCAGTAACTACAAAACTGGTCTGTGAAAAGCAGCAAGTTTTATTGACTAGAGGCCTTTTTTATTTTTTAAACACCAGAAACTGTGCACAGAATTATAAACCCTTTTCTTATAACAACACCCAATATAAATTACTTAGATACAAAAGAAGGTATTTGTGAAGCTGGTCTTTATGGTCATTTTCTCAAAACTCCAATATTGTTCAGAGATCTTTCCCAATGCTGACAACTTAACAGTCCCCAATATGGAGGAAAAAACCCCTCAGAGAAACTCTGAGCTCTCGGGTACTTAATGCTTCACAGATGGGGCCATAGCTGAAATAAAACTGCATTTTACTGCAGAGCATCAGAAGCAAACATCTGTTTCTAGATTTCATCCTAAGTCTTGTTATATTAAAGAAAAAAAAATAGAGGGGAAGACCACTGCAGTAGTTATGGAACACAGTCATACCCATAAAATGTTAAGGTACCTTTGGATTCACAGGAATACCAGGAGTAATTTTTTTTTATAACTGGTATGAAACTGATGCAAAAAAAATTCTGAATCTGCTAGAACAGAGTATAGAGCACTTACATAAAGATTAAAAGGTACATTAAAAGGTTTTGCATTAAATGAATTATCTGCATGGCTAAACACCAGCCAAATTTTACAATATTTCCCAGTTCTTCCAGGGATTTTTTCAAAACTCCCAAATTCTGCATCTCCATCTGTACACAGTCCTGGGGTGCAATTCCGTAGTGGCACATCTTTCTTTTAATGACAAGGCTTTGATTGAGACCTCTTATGGCAAGGATCATTTCCTTCAAGTTTAGATGACATTCAAATCAAATAATGTTTTGAAGGGGGAGCAAGGAAAACAGAAGAAATAAATTCATTTTTGTAGAAACAGATGGAGAAAATGCAGAACATTGTTATATTTCATGAAACTGCTGTCTGTGTAAGAAATGAAGCACAATTTATTATGTATTCATTTTGCCCATCTGCTGAGTGTGTCATTAAGACAATGAATTCAGTTCATTTCCTTCACTCCCCAGCTAAGCAGTGCAATTAGAGTTTTAGAACACAGCTACTGATAAAAGGAACTTTTTGCTATTATTGTGTTTATTCCAAGTATTCTATCACTAAATGGCTTGAAAGGCTTTCTTCCCCTCTCTTCTTTTCTCTTCTAGTCTTAACAGCTTCTCTTCCATATTTTCAGACAGATTCTGAGTTGTAGGGTTCAACACTGTTTGGGGCATTTTTTTTCCCCAACTGCATTTCTAGCCACATTAGAATATCTAATGGGATGGAAAACAAAAACATTATCACTCTTAGTACCATAAAAAAGCCTGTTTTGAGTTGTTGAGTCTTTTTCCTTTTTTTTAAGAAACAGTGTAATTTTCTGTAAAATATAACATTTTAGAGGTGATAATGACAATGGTGAAATATGATAACTCAGTAAGGCAGGGCTCTTTATTGTTATTACTCCATCACTGTCATGGAGGTGAGAGGATGTGGGTGATAAACAATAATAAATTATAAACATCTCCTCGTCAACATGGAATCTCAAAGGCCCAGACATCACAACATGGCAAGAACCAGGATCTTACCTGCTCCAGCACTGGCAGTAAAAGCAGCTGGAACAGAGGATGGAATGGGAACCATCTCATCATCTGAGGGGCTTTACAGAACATCACAAGAGTTACACAGAGCTTGTGTCACTGGCAGTGATGCACATCAAGCCAAAACAGAGGCAAGCTGGGCCCATCTACAATTTTCTTCTGCCCTTTTTACTGTTTTAACAGTATTGCAACACATAAAATAGTGAGAATATTTAGTTGTATGTGGGTGAGGTATAAAAAACCCCAAGAACACACTTCGAAGCTACTAATGTAAGATTTTTAGCACCAGGATTTTGCTATTCAAAGTCTTGGCCCTTGCTCACATTGGAATGTCTCATCTTGATCTGTACGAGGGTCACTCAGCACAGATACAAGAGGGCTGTAATTAGCAGTTTCATCACAACCCTATTTTTGGTAGTGTAGAGCAAGCAGCTTTTGGCAGCACAGTTATGTGAGGCACAAATTATCCCTCAGATACCATAGTTGTGTTTGTGGATGTGTGCTTTGGACACCAAGCCAGACCATCCAGCTTCTCAGCAATCCTGGTTTGGCAGTCACCCTGATAGTTAAAGCTTTATCTTTGACAATTCTAACTTTGGCTTTACTGCCAGGCATTAAATATGTTATTTCATTAACTCCCTGTGCAAGTTCTCCAACAATAAAGGCTGTAAATATAAAAGTACTTGCAACAAAGTGATCAGGTGGTCTACTTCCACAAAAAAACAAAAAACACAACAAAACAAATAACTTTTAAAAATCCAACCAGCAAAAAAAAACCCAAAAAAGGCAAAACAAAAACAACTTGAAAAAAACCAATCCAAACCATACATACTAACATACAAAAAGCACATCGTTCTCTCAGGATAATGTGCTCCATATGGCTAAAACATTAAGGATGCCAATCTTTGTACATCAAGAAAATTGTTCAACAGAATTCAAATATACTGCTACTGACAAATGATTCACATTAAATCATTTTCAGCAGAAGTTCCAACTAATATATGCTAGCCACAAAGTTTTCTAATTGTAATCAATGTGCACTACATCAATTCAGCTCAGATGCATTCTTTGTTCAGCTTTCTAGCTGTTCTGACAAAATCCCTTCAAAAAAGAATTTGAATAAGACAATTACAAATTGTGCTAAGTGTCCTTTTCCTCAGTACTTGCATCTCTAATCAATAGTTATCTTTACAGATGTAAGAGTAGCAGTGATCTCTTCAAACAAAAGCAATATTCACAAAAGCAAGAAAAATCCTAATTAAGGTTGATATTTCCAATTCATTCTATCCACCCTAGACTCCACTGCTTTCAGTGGTCTGAAGACTGAAGCTGCATCCCGGGATTCAATAGGACCTGAGAACAATCTGGTTTCGAGTCCTCATGCTTTGAAATGGACTTGAAATTACATCAGTCAGTAGTGGCTCCTGCGGCACTTCAGCTTTGCTTCTCAGTGAGTTGTTTTTCCTTTCACAGTGTCCAAAATGGCCTTCTGCTCTAACCACAGGTTTAAATTCTGATTTCATGCAGATGTTTGCTACCACTCCAGTACCACTGTTACATCTCATGCATGTACTCCTCCTCCTTATCAGGGACCCCACTCACTGCTGAGGACTGAATGGTGTCCTTAGAATTCAGTAAAGTAGACATTGCTACTCTGAGTGAAACGATTTTAAGAAATCTATAACAACAATTGGGTTTTTTTCCAGGAAGAACTGAAATTTTTCAGGCAGCTTGATTACACCTAGATTTTTCCAAATGTATTTAAAGCCACTGAAGACTGAAGCAAGCAATAAATTTTAGTCAAGAAGAAGTATTCCATTGTATTTATCTATTTATGATGTATTAATTAGATACTTTTTTCAGAAGACAAAAACTTGGGGGAGGGGCGGAAATCAGAAGATTCTCAGGTCTACATGATACCCATTAAATATTTAGGCAGAAAAAGTATTTTGACATTTAAAAAAAGGAAGGACAAACTCCTCATGGTTTCCCCCATTTGTTTGCATTGTTCCACCATATTGATTAAAGGAAGTTGAGAGAAAATCTTGGATCAGGATTGAAGTTATGTGACAGCATTCCTTGCATCAAAATGAGGGAAATAAAGCAGGGAAAAGCCAGGTGAGGTTAGAAACTGCAGGCTCAAGCCTTGGTTTTGCAGTTCTAAATGTCTGGTTTAGCTGTTGAATGCCTGGAGCTAAAAAGAAATGGTAGGAAAGAATCTGCTTATGTAAAGAGAAAATCAATATAAATATGTCTTGCATGTGTCAAATAAGCTATTGAATAGTGAGGTCATCTTATTTACATTGAAGTGCTGCATGGCTTTACTGATTAAACTGGTAAATATGAACCTGGCACAAGTTATGAGAAATTCAAAAAGCAAGATTATTACTTCAAACAGGTGAAGTATCAAAGCATTCATTCACTTAATAGAATTTCTACACAAAAAACTCACAAGCCAGCATCTTTAAATTTTGCTGAACTGCAGCACGGAGTGTGAAAGAATGGAATCCCACAGTCCCATTACCTAAAGACAGCTCATCCATCAGACAGAAAATTGTTTATCAGTGAGGTCATTGTTTGACTTATTCCCTGATCCCATGGCAAAACAGGATGCCCAGATCTAATTTTTATTATGCAAAATAAATTCTCCTCTGGAAATCTTGCTATAAAAAATGGTTTTCTGGAGCCAAAACTGTCACATCTTAACATAACTTGGGATTACAGTCTAAAACCTGTTCCTTCAGTGGAGGCCAAACAGGATTTCCCAAAAATGTAAAACTATTTCTGATAAATTAATAAAGAGTAATTCTGTGTTTATCGAGTTTAGAGCTTTTGCACTGTGTTCATGGCCAGTGGCTGTCAGACATTCTCAGCACAAACTGACCAACAAAATCCACTCAAGGGGTGCAGTGTGCTCATCCCATGGCTGTAAAAGTGGTATTTGTGCATATGAAACCTCATCATGAAGAGAAAGGTTTTATTGAAGCAAGAGTATCAAGATGCTAATGAAACTTCAACAGACAACTCATCCAGGACTAAAGGATATTTTTCCTTATTTCCTAAAAGACAACTCTCCAGTGTTAAAGTGACAAAGTGTTAAAACCTGAGGCTCCAAGTGACACGTGTGGATACCCTGATCCTCAGTTTCCCCAGGGATGGGACAGCTGAGGACAGGATGGAGTGGCTACACCAGCACACCCTTCTACTCATTCTTGACAAACAATGTGAATTTTGCTGCAGTCAGACCTCATTAAAACAGGTCACTTATCCAAGGAGAAGCACTAAGTACCAGTAGCCTGGAACAGAATTAAAGCAGAACTGCTCTAGCATGGTTACAATTTTGTGAAAATATTTAGTGCATACACTTTTCTCAAACTGTTCTATTGCTTTATAAATTAAAACAGATCCATGAAAGGTTCTGCTAGAATACTGATGAGTACAAAATGAATATTACTTTCTGGCTCATTTCCTGATATTAAAATATTCCCCACAAAGCAAAATACATTTTTAAATGACCCCTGAAAGAATAAGCTATTTCCAGGTATCAGTAAACAAATGTGGTTGTGCCATTTCAAACTGCTGATTTCTGAAACAAATCTCCAGCACCTTCATCACTACAGACCTGACTGCAGTTTCCTTCTTATGCCTTCAGACACAACCTTTTATTTTTTTGAGTTGGAAATCAATCAATCAATCTTTGACACAACAAATAGTTTACTTGCTTTGTTCCTGCGCTGTGGAAGCAACCCATTAAAATCAGATTTTTTTTCCATTAGAATCAGATTTTTTTTTTTATATATGTGAAGTAGCTTTACAGCTTTGGTTTCCAGCAAATAACACCACAGCTGAGAATCACATTTCCCCCCTTTTTCCTTCCACTGGCAACAGCTTTCCCTTATTACTTTTATCCATTAATGTTTTCTGAGTCACTTTGTTTTGCTGACAAGTATGGTCCCTCCCCTAATGAAAAGATGTGCAATCCATTGTTCACTAGAGCCATTTTGTTTCTGACAATGACAAAATACCTACTTTATGTCATGCTCCACTGCATGGCTAACAAGAACACAACGTTTGAGCTGTACATCTGTATTCTTAAAGCCTCAAATTAGCACTATTTTTAATATAACAATAATCCTATTAGCATAAGTTCTCTGCTGTTGAATGATAACACACTCAAGTTAATTTAAATGGTTGAAATTATAGATTTTACAAATCATTAAGACAATTTAAAAGACCAAGCTAGCCCATTCTTGGTCCAAAATGACGTATCAGTCACTGTTACTATGGTTTGAATACAGACCTAAATAACCTGATGTAATTTTTTTCTAATTGTTTCCAATTTGCTCAGTTCTACTCCTCTGCAGTTTTATAACCTCCACATCATTATATCTGTTGCAACCGTGAATGTTTTTACACATGGCAGCTGATATTAAAGAACTGTATAAACATTTTTGGTTCAGTAAAATCTGTTGTAGGCATTCACAAAAAGCTTTGGCAATTACAGTCTGATAATACGGTTTGAAGGTGTAACAACCAATTTTGAAAAAAAAAGTTATGCTGATGAACAGCACTGAAACTGATATTTAAGTTAAATAATTCAAATACTCTTAGTTACATGTTTATATCCTTTAAATGAAGTGTTAAGTGCTTTTCTTTCCTGGAGTCTACAAATTAAGAAACACAAACACGAACTTTTTTTGGAAATTACAGCATTTTGGAGCATCTGTCTTAAAGCACCAGTGCACCTACGTTTTGTTGCACTTGTTTTTCTCAACATAAACCATGCACATGTATTTTATCTTTTTAAATTTGTATTTTCCCCAACCCCTCCGCTCCTGAGAAAGGTCCTGTGGGGCCTTAGGGCACCAGCAGTGCTGGGAACCGCCCTCCTCCCCGGCTTGGCACCCACCTCCATCCTGTGCCTTTCCTCTCCTCAAGGTGCTTCCTCAGCCGAGTGGGGAAAAACGCGAATTCCTCCTCACACCTTCAGTGATTCCTCGACCTCTTCGAGACCAGGAGTTTGTAAGGAGAAGGCTGTACGGCCACTCCTCAGGGCAGGTCTGCTCTGCTCCCTCACCACAGAGTCCCGGGTGAGGACGTTCTCTCGGGCTTTTCACGGCCCCGAGGTAGAGTGAATCCATGGCAGCCGACACGGAGGGGCAGCCTGGGGAAACAGGAGCTTTTCCCTCCCCTCCTCCAGGGGACCATCCCTGCCCTCGGGTGTGCCGAGCGGAGTGAGGGCTCCGCATGTCCCCTCAGCTGAGCTCGTCCCGCAGCTCGTCCCTCAGCTCATCCCTCAGTTCGTCCCTCAGCTCATCCCGGGCACAGCAGGGATGGTTCTTCCCTGCCCACACAGGGCTTTTCCCAGAGAGCTACCGGGAGCCCCAGAGGAAATTCCCCCTTCCAGGAACTTCCCTGGGGCTCCCCGGCCCGGAGCCCCAGCGGCCCCTCACACCTCCCCGCGCCGGGCAGGCCCTGGAGGGCGGCACGAACCAGCTCCCGTTAGCGGCCCCTTCTCCTCAGGGTCCCGTTTCACCATTTAATCTCTTGAGAAACCAGCCCTGCAGTGGGTCTGGGCGGACTTTGCCTCTCCCCGGTGGTGTCAGCCCTGTGTTGTGTTTGACAAGGTGTCTTTGGGCAGGTGTGCAGCTCCGTCTCCTCCATCCCCACAGGATGTTCCTGCCTGTCCACCTGGAGCCTTTCCAGTGACTCTGGAAAGGGCAGCATTGAGGAAATGGCCTAGCTACAGTTCTTGTATTTTTCTTACAGTGTGCATATACATGGTGTTCTACTGTCCTGGCAAGCTGGTTGTTTTTTAGACATATAAATATGTAAATCTCAGTAGATAGGTTGCGTAAGGTGATGTGTAGAAAGTTCCCTATATGTTGGTAGCAGCATTTTAGGTGCAGTAGAATGAAAATTACTGCAGCTAATAGAAGTGAATAATGATACATGGGGTTTGTTGTTTGGTTGGGTTTTTTTGGTTTGGGTTGGAGGGTTTTTTTCACTGCAATAACTACTGCCCCCATTTAATTCGGTTAGTGGTTCTGGCAGCAAAAATCTCCTCAGTAGTTAAACAGCTTGGCTTTTTCCCATATATGTTGTGCAAAATTTCTGCCCCAACAAAATCTTAAATGTAGACACTATGTAAGAATAGAATGGACGTTGCTTCAACCACTGTCTTTTATTTAGCAGAGATAAATCGGGGCTATGGAAATGCTATAAGTAAGCAGATATGCTGAAAAGATACAAACCTTGAAAAAGAACATTCTTCAAGGTAAATAAATTTTCATTCTTTAGTATTAGTAATTTATTTCTTTGTCCAGCATACTTTCAGGCAAAAAACCTTGAGTGTCTTCTCTTTCTTCCATTGGCAAATGCTTACCTTGTCCTTGCAATTTGATTTATTATTGCCAAGTTGCTATTCTGGACTATTATCTTCTGTATTTTGGGTTTTGGGGGTCTTTAGAGTTTGGTGGGTTGGTTTTTTTTTTGGAGGGGGGTGGGGTTTGGGGTTTTTTGTTTGTTTGTTTGGGGTTGGATTTTTTATTGTTGTTGTTTGTTTTTGGTTTTGGGGGTTTTGTTGGGTTGGGTTGGATTTTTTTGGTTTTGTTTTTTTTGAATCTTGTATTTTAAAAAGACATAATTTTTTTTCTTCTGACAGTTATTCTATTGCTACTTTTGCCCAGAGAGGAATTGAATGGGTTCCAAAGAGTGGGTCGTGCATCTGGATTTTGCTTAGGTGAGCAGTTGTAGTAGTGGAGAACTCCATTGGTTCTCAAAGCTGCAAAATCCAGGCATGAATGTTCTGGATTTGCTAAACTTAAAATATCTAATTCATGTGATAAACCCTCATTAAATTTTCCCATGGTGATTCAAGTAATTTGGATAAAAAGTATACCTGCTGTGCTTTAGATCATGGCAGAATTCTTCACTTTGAAAAGTTTTAAATTCAAGACCTGCTACTCAAAGACTGTGATCCATGTCTCAAAATAATGAAACCAACTCATTCCAGACAATTCCATTGACATAATTAGTAATTCAAAGTTGTAGAAGTTATTTTAGTCTAACAAGTTCACACAATTCTAACATCAAGAATTTGTGAATACTTAAAGAAAAAAATAACTCATTTGAGTATTATTATGGCATTTAATATTTTAGTATTGTTTGACAGTGCTCACTTAATAGCCTGGAAGAGCTCATTTGTATGGAACTCTGAAAAGGTGTTTTGAAGAGACTGAATGAAATGTTTAGGCTTTCCTAACTGTCAAATTTCATATTTGGTAGTCAGATGTACAAATAAGTAATACAGCTCCAAATTTCATTTGGAACTGAAATTTGTAAAGAAAAAAATGAGCATTCTGTATAACACACAAACAAGGAATGAGGTGAGTGTGCCAATGCCAAGCAAGATGAGCCCACCTGTGAGCCAGCTGAACTGTGAGGGGGCTTTACTTCCTTGAAACTGCTCATTCTTAATCTTGAGCAATGTTAATGGACTAACTGGCTTTAGGAATTAGTCATGGAAGTTAAATATGACCTGAAAAGAAAGCAGTAACATTTTGTCCAGAATGTGGACTTTGTCCTAAATAAACGACTGTTGTCCTTGCTGACACCTTATTACATTCCCCTACCCTTCTTTCACATCTTGTTAGTCAGGATGTTTATCTGTGTTAAAGTGGCTGACATTACAGGTTGTGTAAATAGCACAAATAATAAGTAACATGGATAAAAAGAAGAAAATGAAGCTATAAATAAGGCAGTAATGGCTGTAGAACCATTATGTAGAACACAGCAAGTTAATACAATTTTTAAAATTACTGTAATTTTCTTTCAAATCCATCCACAGCACTCATTCCATATTGTTCTTTCTCCAAGACAGAATGCTTCTCTCATTTCTCTTAATTTCATTGTCCTTATCTATATTTCTGTGAAGAGCACATCTTTACAGCTAACTTTGAGACACAAAGAATAGATGCAGGTGGAGAGAACTTCAAGGGAATGAAAGCAGTGAAGTTTAAGAGCAGGTCTGAAGCTGGATGTACAACTCAAAGCTCTGCTTCTGTGCATGTGTAGAGCTGTGCTTGGCATTAAGGACCATTTGCTGCTTAGCTCACTCCTAAGCCTGATAAATATCCCTAAAGTGGCCATTTTTCTGCCTAAATCCAGCATACAAGATCAGTAACTGTTGAAAAGAAGTTGTGCCAGCAAGAGTGGTTGGTGCACAAACCCCAAAAGCATTCTTATTCAAAGAATAAGACATCTTATATTGAATTTGTGTAGAGGGCAAAAAGATCAGGCCTCCACTATGAGATGAATTTTTAAGTTTGATGCCTCAGATTGCTCTAAGGAAGTCTTACTTTCAAAATTAAAACAAACAAACAAACAAACCCTAAAACAACCAACCAGCCAAATGAAAACAAACGAAAAAGTCAAACCTCAAGACCCATAAAAGCACCAAATATTTAGTTACTAAGGGAATGTTTGGCTTATGTAAGATTGCACCAGGTGCAGAGAGGGGAAAAAAAAATAAACCTGCTACCAGTGTTTCTATGGGTGACATTTCTTCCATCCCTCTGTCTGGTAGAGGTGGAGATGTTATTCTATTATTCACTGCACAGATATTTAAGAAATATCTAGGAGTAATGTTTGCAGACAAAATTAGGAAAATAAGATGGGAGGGAGGGGGTCATAACTTCAGGAAAGCTTTTAGCCCACTCGAAGTGGTGGGTTCTCTTTATCAAAATACCAGGAAAAGGTTAAAACAAAACTATCATAATCAAAGTTTTAGTTATCTTTTTGCTGATGCTTGAGTGTTATTTTCTTTGAGCTAGCTGTGCATTTCTCCTTCTGTCTCCTTGTAGTTGATGCATAACAATTTTTAATTTTAAAATATTACATCCCCTCAGTCTGTAAATAGCAGTTTGGCACCTGCGGCTTTTCCAGGACTAATTATGGAGTTTTATTTCCTGATGCTTTAATTAATCTTGTGCAAGCTGTAAATGTCAGTACACAGTTTTACAGCATCTTTGCTGTTGGGAAGTCAAACAGTTGAAGGATTTTTTAACAGGATAACTTCCTCTTCCCTTTCAATTTCCCAGCTGTAAATTTATGGCAAAATGCATCTGCCTGAAATGACTGCAGTGATTTTGGTGGAGTTCTGCATTCCTGGGCCCTGTTCTTTGCAGGCTGTCACTCAGTGTTTTGTTTGTTCTCCAAGTGGAGATGCAAGTGATCCGTGTTTGTTCAGACTCTCTATCCTCTTACCTTCAGTCACAGTGCCTCCAGGCTGGAGCTGCCCTTCTGATGTTGATGTAACCTAAAGTTTTTCTACTCCAGAAATAAAAATCATGCTTCTGCCCAGTCACATTGGAACAGTTGTTAGCCAGAGAACTGCATAAAAAGCAATTTCCAAACTTGTGTCTCCTCTGGCTATGTAATATCAGAATTATGAGAACCTAATGGCTAATAATGAGCTGCCTGTTTTTAATGAAAACTATGTGCCAGTCTCACTGATAGCTCTTCCCAGACCTTTTGTCAAAGACTTTTGGCCCCTTTATATTCCAGATAAAGCTTTCAAAATCTACCCAGTGTGAACTCTTCTTCATGTGCCCAATCCATGAAGCATTAATTTTCTGGGAATTGTTATAGCAGAAATGTCACTATATGAACTATTGGCAATCAATAAGCTGTTAAGCAGTTTGCTAAACATTATGCATAATATTAAGTCTCATGTATTGTCTTTCCAAAACCAGCCCATGAAGAGCCATTGCCACACAAACAGTTCTGTTTGGTTGCTTCCTGGAGTTTACTGAAGCTTTGTGATGAAACCTAAAGTAAAATTAGAGCCGGGTAAACTCAAAGATTTTGCTTTCAGGTCCTGGGTAGCAAATAACTTGTGGCCACAGGTGGAAGCAGCTTGCCAGGAACAGCTGCATGTCCAAATGAGGATGCCAGCAGCATTTTCCTGGTTATGGAAACAGTGATCTGACAAAAGATCCCTGGGTTACTGGACTTTAGATGTTATCAAAACATCTTTGCCAACCGAGTATTGTAACATCCATGATAAGCAGATCTGAGTTTAACAGTTTGTTCAAGTCCTCTAGTAAAATATTTTACCAAAACACTCATTTCATGCTTTTGTGTGTTCAAGGGGATTTTTGGAGGACGTTCCCATATAAACAAATATGTTAACATCAGATATTTCAGTAGCAATAGGGACCCATGGGAATAAGATCAAAGATTACTTTTTGATGTCATGAGATAGAATCTAGACAGAGTCTTATGGTTCATGTCATCAATAGGAAAAACATGGCAGAAACTAAACATGAAAAGCTGTTGTTTGGTCTGCTTTGAAATGGAACAAACCAAGACCTCTCAGTGGGCTGTATTGAAAAGTCATAGGAGCCACTGAGCTTTTTTCATGTGTGTGAAGTTAAAAGCAGCATTACTTTTCGTTTTGCTTCTCTCTGTGATCCTAAAATATGCACTTGCATTGATGTATTCACAATGTCCAACATAGTTTTAAATAAAATGGATTTACATCAGTGTATCTGAGAATTGCTGAGAAAGATGCTTACTTGCTATTTTTTAAAAACAGCATGTCTGCAAATAACTTCAGGTTTGAAATGTTACTTTCTGCTTCAGTTTCTCCTTTTTTTTAAATTTTGTGATATCCAAGTGTCTGTACATCATTTATTTTCTACCACATTTTTTCCATTTACTGCTGGTTTTATCTCCTTTCTACTTTTCTCTTAATTTTCTTTAGGATTATCTTGAGTGATTGATTTTCATACCAGTCTACTTTTAAAGCAGTGGTTTATAGAACTGTGTTGCCATCCAGAAACATCTTTCTTTTCCTTTCCCTGCTATGTTCTATCAGCTGTGCTGGCAGAGATGTGTGTGAGCCAGGCAGAGGATTAAATCAGGCAGCAGCCTGAGGGGACAGCCAAGATGGCACTTCCACATGGGGATGAGAGGGGCAGGGGGCACTGGGCTCCTCTGCTCACGTGGTCTCACCTGGTGGAGAGTGTCAAGAGAGTCAATAGTTACAGATATTTTTGGCTGGACTGTTGCATTAAATTGTGTGGAGAGTTGGGAGTGCTGTGACCTGACACCAGCCAGAAATGAGGAGCAGAAGAGCAGAGTGGAGCAGAGCCATCTGGGGGCTCAGGAGCTGTTATGCTCCTTGCTGACTCTTCTACTGGAGCCTCCTGCTTTTGGGGGAAGTGTCAAAAATGTCTGAACTGATGCAGTGGTTTGCTACCAGGGAGAGCAGAACCACCTCAATCCACCACATGGATTGACTTTAGCAGCTATAATTAGGAGTCAATTTAGCTCATTAAATTTCTCATAAGAATCTTAGGGAAATATAATGAGCCCATGAAGAAGTGTCTTGTAGAATGGGGTTTTTTTTCATTTTTTCCTTATAATGGGGTCGTGTAGTACTGTGTCTTCAGCACCAGCACTGGTTCATGTCAATTGACTGACATTATTAACTTCACCATCACCAAGGGTAGTAGGTGACAGATTAAGGGCACTCTGGCAATCTGTACAGGCTGAAATGTGTGTCAAAATGCTGCATGCACACTTTGTATATTAAGGTTTTAGTTTAATATATATATGAGTTTTATGACTGTCATTACATGAACTACAAATGCAGATACACAAGCCTTGGGAGCAAATACCGATTTGTTTCACTTTAAGAAACTTAAAAATTCTGTTCAGTATGATGTTGATGGTGTCTAAGTACTTGGTCACAGTAGAGTAAAAGGGGTGGAAATGTTTCTAACTGAGCTTTCCATGTGTGATTGATGCTGTTGTTGATGTGTATTCATAGATACTTGGCCCTGGATTATGCATGAACTAGTACACAGAACAAAAATGTCATCTGAACTGGTATGGAATTAATGCACCCCTGTGCAGGAGAATGGCCATGATGGTGATGCAGCTGCACTGTTTAGAGAATGCAGGTGTCAATGAAGTATTTTATTTGATAGTGGCTTTTGCCTCAGGTGTTAAAAAATAAGCTGATGTTAAAAATAAAATACGTTTCATGTCACTGCAGCATTAGAGAAATGCTTTTTCAGATTTTACAGATGACAACTCAGGTTCTGTTCAGTCAGGATGGATTGTGTCAGCCCCACTCTGTTACATAACAGGATATGAGTGATAAAAACTGACAGTATGCTGTGGATGGGAAATAAAATCTAGTTTCCTCAAACCTGGAATAGAATGAATGCAAATTCTCATGAAGCATTTTGATACTCTTCTTGACATGGAGAGGGCTCTTAAGCAGAAATAACTCTGCTGATGTCTTGGAACTGGTTCTGTGCCCTGTACACCAAGTACTGCTCAATGCAAATAATTCTGCTCTAGTGGTGCTAACAAGAGAGTTTTATTTTGTCTCTTATTTGTGTCTTTAAAGCAGTCCTTTCAATAAACATATTTAACTCTTCCTAGTTTGGAATTAAAAAACAAATATTTTGTGCTTAATTGTTCTCATAGCCTGCTTTTATTTTCTTATTGAATATTATT
This sequence comes from Trochalopteron elliotii, assembly GCA_024734555.1. Lineage (NCBI taxonomy): Eukaryota > Metazoa > Chordata > Aves > Passeriformes > Leiothrichidae > Trochalopteron > Trochalopteron elliotii. The sequence continues at coordinate 5,785,424 of JANPWX010000087.1, forward strand.
TCTGAGGTAGTTTTGCACTAGCAACTGCAGCCACAGGAACAGCTTAATGGCTCATTTTGCTCTTTATCCTTTAATATCTCATTTCTTTTTTGTTTCTGCATATGCTCAGAACCTACAGCATATTAAATACTTTCCTATTTTTTGTCCAACACAGATTTTTGAAATGTTGATGTTTTAATTTAACATAAAACCCTTAAATCTTATTGTATTGTTCTTTGTGTTCTCAATTCTAAATCTTTTGAGACAATTAATTTCTTTTTTTACAGAATCACTCCTGTAAATACTGTAGACATTGCACATACTCCAGAAAAACACAGTTTTAAGTACAATAAGGTATAAACTGCACTAAACCTTATTTTTGAACTGGAGTTGCCTAATGATGGGATACGATGGATTTAAACAATTCCTTGTCGGACTGGGAAATTCTCATTTGGTGCTGCTGGTTTCCTAACCAGTGCTGGGTCCTTTCCTGTGCATGACCTGACCCAGTATATTCTACAAGCAGCATTGTGCAGTTTGTCCTGTGCTTCAGGAGGGCATTTGCAGGAGTTTGCCTTTGGAGGGAGGGTATAAATCTGTAATTCCAAGGCTTTTTCTTCCCTCTGTCTCTTTGAACTTTTAATTGATCCCTCTCATTCTCCTTTATGTGGAATTCTTTCCTGGAGGAATGACCCAGTCTCCTTTCAGGATTAATTCTAGACTTAGTGAGAGAGACAGAGCAGTTTGGGGCATGAAGCAGCTCCATTGATGCCCTAATTAGTCTCAAAAAGAAGGCAGGAGTGCAATTGCAAGGAAAAATATTCTGAGTCTGTGTTGGCTTCAAGGTTTGGTCATATGGCAGAGAAGGAGTAAGGGCCCATGGCTGTGCAGGGCAGTCATGGCAGTTCTTTTCCTGCCTGTTCTTTTTCCCTGAGTGTTCAACACTTTGGCACTGGGCACTTCTGTTGTCCATTGTGTCAATAACACAACACCTGTAGCACAGACATCAGCTCAGAGTGAGCCCTGCACATCTGCTTGCAGAGCTGGGTGGTGGTGACTGCTGCAAACTGCACACCACTGAAGGGGATTGCTGCTGAAAACCTGCTTTTCCTGTGTTTAAAAATCATAGCCTGACAGTTGTCATTTAATGTACAGCATAACAGGTGCCACAGTTTGGGCCATTTTCAATCTCCTCCTCAGGCGTGGGCAGCTTTGGAGGCTGAGACAGTTCTCTGCTGCAGTGTTGGTTATGTGTGCTGCAGTTTGCTTTAATCCATGTGGTGATGCTCAAACTGCAGCTTCCAGCTGTTCTCCCACTACATGCTGAACAAGTGTTTGACAATATTTGATGTTTGAGGGATCAAACCCACATACTTATTCAGTTGGAATTGTTACTGTCCTTTTATGGTGGTTGTTTTTAACATTGATATTTTCTGTGTCAGTCTCCAGGAATTTCCTGCCACCCAAACCATGAAAGGTGTCTGTGTCAATGAGAACAGCAAGTTGGCTACCTGACAAAGGTACAGGGTGTGCCCTCTGCATGCACTGCATCAGTTGTGCTCTTTCTTTTTGATATTGTGTGCTGTGTGTTCCTTCTCCCCCCATTTTTTCCACTGTGTACAATCAATCTCTTACTCCACCTTCCAGTCGTCACCTGATTTTATCAACCGTATAGAAGAAATAACACAAAGAAAACAAAAATTTAATAATGGAAGGAGGTTTGTGTTTTGTTTGGTTTCGTTTTTTAAATTAAAAGTTAAAATTATTTCACTGAGTGAATTAGAGCCCTTGTTTATGGAGGTTTGTCTGAAGTTTGTTTGGTTCACTGTGACAGGTTTTTTCCTTTGGTATTTCCTCACAATATGCCTCACAATATTTTTCACTCCTTTTTATGCCCAGTTACTAGTGAAAAGTACTTCTATGCCTTCATATTTTGTGGTAATACCTATTTAATTCTCAGTTATTACTTCTTCTCTAATGACCCAGACCCTGATGCATTTCCTTTCTCTGGTTTCAGATCTCCTAATTTTCAATAATTTACCAGCCCACACAGAAGAAATCAATAAGCAGCCAAAGAGCTCATCCAAGCTACTTAATATTTGCATTTTTAACTGATGTTGGTGAAAGCTATACATTGGTAGAGCCTCTTTTGGCTCTGTATGAAAAAAATAAATTTAATTCATTTATACTTGTAAGCTCTTTGTCACTAGATACCCTTCATGTACAAAAGTCATTAAAAGTGCCTCTTTTTTCCCCCAAAATTCTTTTAAATTTGCTTATGAAATATGCTGGACTAGATATTTCTAACAGATTTTTCTAGATGTGTTTATTGGATACCTGACTGTCTTTCCACTGAAAGCTACAAACATAACAAATGATATTTTCTTAGTAACAGCACAACATTGGTTCTCAGTGGAATTCTTTGAAAATATGCATGAAATTAACTGCTTTTTTGCATTAAAATAATCCTATTGTAGGATTGTTACAAGTCAAATTTGTGAAGAAGAATAAAAAGAACTAAATGTAAATGTTTTCTCACAAAACTCTATAGAACACAAGCCTAATGCTTGCCCAAAAACCTGCATTAATGCATTAAGGGCCTTAACATCCCAATTCAAGAGAAATTACTGTAATGTAATGGAAGAGTATAACTGAGATGGACATGACCCCAGATTAGTGCACCTTCATTGAATATTATATACTGTTGACTTAGTCTGAGAAATTCATTTTCCTGCTTTAATGGGTTTTATGTTCCAGGACAGAGTGGACTTGAGGGTTTACCCTTGTTGCTAAAGGGCAGAAGACCATTAAGATTGTCATATGATTTTTGTATCAATGTCATATTTTTCCTTGTGAAGTCTCTGAACTTTGCCAGCAAGTTTCCAAAGTTTGTGCTTTGGGAGCAGGGTACAATGAAGCTTTTGGAAGTGTATGTCTCTGTAAATGATTCTGTTTTAATGTAGATCTCAGAGCAACATTTTGACATAAGGAGAAGATCTTAATAAAGGCAGGCTTTGGTAGTAAATGGACTCAAATTCCTTAAGTATCTTGGATCAGGATAATCTTTTCAGGATAATTGCACCTCATCTTTTCTCATGCACAAAAGTATTTAATGGGATCTTCATAAAACATTAGTCACCAAAGCTTTAGAGCGGGGCTAAAAGTTTGCCTCGAATATTGTAAAAAAGCAATGAATTTAGGGAAAAAAAAAAAAAGGAACCTTAATGCCTTACTAATTACCCTAAAATTGTTCCCATTATCAGGGAATTAAAAAATTCATGAGTTAATAATAATAATCATGTATAAGGGCAAATGAAAACCTCCAAGGGTAGCTGAGGTATTTGTAGATATAGAATGTGCCACGTTTGAGGCTGAGGAGAGATTTGTTGTTCTGCAGAGTATATTTTGCTGAAGCAGGAAAAGCTGTGATTGCCTCAGCTTAGGAAATAAAGGGGTAAATCCATCCTGGAGAGGCCAGTTGTGTTTGGGAAAGAGGTCTGACTTCTGCTGACTCATTGTGAGGGAAGGAGAAATTACTGTGCCTTTCTGGCTGGCTCTTGATGGAAGCTTCTTTAATTACTTTGTAGCACTTCCTGAGTATTCTACCCTGGGGAAAGAGAAGCTGTTTTCTGCTGTTTCCAGAGGGCTAAACAGTGTCCCTGAGAGGGCGAGTGGATTGAGCACAGCTTCACGGAGTCAGGAAGCTGGATATAGTACTTACACCCCCAAAATTCATATTGTGCACTTTGCCTTTAGGCAAATTGTTTCTGCAGACCAAAAAACACACACAGACACTACAGCAGAGGCTGTTACAGGGACGTGGCAAAAGGCAGAGGCCTGTTTTACCCTGTGCACACAGAAATTTGTGTACAGCTTAGATATGGATATACACACACGTGTGGAGCACAGCCCAGGGGCATCACTGAAGCCCGAGATGGAGGATGTGCTTTTGCAATCCCTGCTTTACAACACCAAAGTCCTCAGCATTAACATTTTCCTCTTCCTGCAGGGTCTGAGACGTGGTTTGTGGAAATCAGACATCGGCTTGCCTCTCATGTTTAAATCAATCCTGGGAGTTGGGGAAGGATGTGAAGTGTCCAGGTCAAGGTGTAGATTAATTAAACTTTCTTGTTTAATTTGAAAGGCTTTTATTTTGCTGTCTTGCAAATGTCTGTATGAGGGTGAGGTGCCAATGATCAGCAGTGAATCTGAAATAATATGTTGGGTCTTCTTTTGACTAATATACATGATTTCATAATGCAGGTTAAACCTGGCCTCTTTTCACTTAAAACTTATAATTGCTAGTGTCAAAAAACATTTGTACTTTATATGGAAACCATAAAACAACTGATATGACTCATAAGATTTGAAAACAATTCTTGCCTGTTTAAGCACTGGAAAAATGAACAGATGCAATACATGCCATCAAACTGATTTTTTGGAAGTAGTGGAAACCCTCTTCACTTCTGGGTTACGTTGCCTGGCAGAAGTGCAGTTGATGCCCAGCTTTCCTGTTATTCCCATAACATTTTATGTTACACTACATTAAAAACCTCACTGGAAGATGTAGTAAACAATCAAAATTTTCATGAGTTAAGCTTTGAATCCCCCATTTATCTAACTGATATAGCCTGGATATTTACTGATGCAGCATTCCATGAGAGACAAATTATCCTTATGTGCTTCTAGGTATCCCCAGAAATCTGTAATAGCAAACTTTATAGTGACAGCAAGCTAGGAACATAGTGTGTGGCAGGATTATACAGGGAAAGCTGTCTGGGCTACAGAAATAAATTCTGCTTCCCCAGAATAGCTGATGCTATTTCAGTCTTTAGATCATTTCATTTAAATAGTTCCTGTCTTGAATTGTTGACAGTCTCCACATTAATGTCTGGAGTTTTTTTAAACCTTGCCATGTAGACTTCTGATGAATATGAATTTATGTCCCCCACCCTCTGGTTATGGAGTCAGACCCTACAAAACGTGCAGTAGTCTTTACTTAATTTTCAAGGCTTTCTTTAATCTGTTATTAGACTGAGTTTTGTAGAGCATAATAAAGATTGGTCCTCTTCCAATGGCCTAGCTCCCTCATCCTTTATAAAAAGCAAAGGAGAGATGGAAACTTTCCTGGTTATACTGTAGAGACAGGAAATGAAAATACAGCAGTGCCATTCTCTGGTGGATTTTTCCTTTTTTTCTGTTTTCCCAGAGTCCTCTGTGCCCATTTTCCTCCTGCTGGTCCCTTGCTGACTCTCATTAGCAGTGAATATAGGGAAAGCTGTTTTAGAGGGGAACCTGAACAGCCCTTCATCTTTAAAAACAAAACATGTTTTGTCATTCCAGAATTAGAATTTCACATTTCCCTTCTTCTAACCTAATCATTACATTGTATTAGTTGTTCTTACTATTTTTGTGGTTCCTTCTGAAGTGTAGAGCAGAGGGATTGTTTTGGTTTTGTGGAACTTTCTTTGGATTTGGGATAGACTGCTGTTCATTCTTAGTGGAAAATTTTGGTGAAGTCAGACAGCAGAGATTTGGGTGGAAATCTTTATGGAATGGGGTGGTGGTGGGAACAAAAATATACCCAAGCAGCAGGTTTGCAATGATAAATAGCAAGAGTAACTAATTGTACCTTGAGCTCTGGGAAGAGGAGGCACAAAAATCTTCTGAACTGGAGCTGTTGAGTGCAGCTGCCTTCTTAGTTCTGAGAGCCCAGAGGAAAAGTACACCAGGTGCAGGATTTTTCCAGCTGCTCCCTCTTCCTGCTCTCTCCAGGGGGGGTTTTGTGCTCTGGACTGATGCTCATGCAGGGCTGGAGCTGGGGACAGGAGGGGAGCAGAGCCAGCCCTGTCACTGCCCTCTCTGGTGACTCAGACTAACAGTTAGAAAGGCTTGCTTTGCATCAACATTCAGTTACCTCTCTCTGATATCTGAGTCTAGCATAGTTTATAAATTTAATTTGTCTCTTAATTTAGTATGAGACATGCAGTCTTTAAATTTATATGCTGTGAGAATCACCAAAAACTCAGTTGTGCCACAGTTAGTTGACTGTGTACTCTCTGGTGTATATGCTGCCTGCTTGCCCATCAAAGAATCCAGAGAGAGCTTTGTGGCATTTGTACAAAATGTCTGAGGGTAGAGCAAGCTGAAAGGGAGTTTGGTTTAAGTGTTGCTAGCCCTTCAATTGGGAAAACTCAGAGAAATCTGAAACCACTAGTATAAAAAAGTTATTTGATGCAATAACAAAATGTAATTAATATTCACAATATCTTATGCTTTCAATTTAAAGAGATCATTACAGCCTTGGTTTTGGCTGGTTAATGGATATAGGCTTTGAATTTCTGAGTTATGAATGTTTTTAAATCGTGAAAGAATTAATAACACCCATAAAGGATCTTAGCACAACAGCTCTTCTCACAGAATTTAATAATTAATATCAAATCTGTAAAAGGAAGTTGTTTGTGGTTCAAAATAAATTATAGAAGAAATCAACAGAGAAATCTCTCCTGGCAAACTTTGTGTATTTATTTATGTCTGTAAAAACAGTGCCTGATGAGAAGGGAATCCAAACTTTCCTTCCTTGCAGTTAGTCATGAATTTTCCTGCATCTTTGAGAAGGCTGAGCTTTTTCACTGGCTTCCTGACTAGAAACAGAAGACATTAGATTTGTTACACAGTGACACAGAAAGCACAGTGGATGTCTAAAATGAGACCTCTTAGACACACCAAAGGTAACAAAGCTTGTGACAAACTGTCTCCATTACACAAGATTATTCTTGTTTTGAGATTTTTATTCACCCTTTATCTTTACAAGTTACCTGCTTGCAGTCATTGCATATTTCTATTACTGGCTTCAGTGTATTAATTATTTCCAGTGAGTTTAATAATTTTTTTTGGCTTGGAATTTGTATCTGTGACTATATTTTGGGATCAGCACAAAGAAGTTGGAAGTATTTGCAAAGTTTCTGTTGCAGTCTCCTAAAAGCACATGTAGTTTCTCTGTTGGTGTTGTTGGTTTGGCTTGATGTTTTTCCCCTCCAGAAAAGAAGGTGAGCTTCTTTCTAAATTTTGTTGGTACTGAAAAAAACCTATGCAACTGGAAATCATTTTTCAGTAAATATTAATAATAATCTTTCCTTCTCCATTTAGTCTTTCTTATCTAAAATGACAAGGTAAAATGTTGGATTTATTTTCTTCTATTGTACAACCTTTATTTTAACAGCGTTGCCTCTGTGGGTGGGCTTTCAACTGAAAAACTTCAAAATTTTAAACATGTCTATTGTCACCAGGATTTTTGTGTGAGAGGGTGATTTAAAATACTCTTCATTTGAAAATTTCAGCTGCTTTGTTTGTGCTGATCTAATTGTTGTATCCATGGAAACTGGAGGGCTAATGCCAGACAGCTGCTGAGTTCTCTTCTAAAATATTATTGAAGTTTGTCAGTACAAAACTTCATGGGCCAGTTCCCTGTCTGCAGGCTTGGATAGTGGAGATTTTCTGAAAGATTATATAAAAGGCATGGTGAATATTCTAAAGTAATTTTTTGTTTCATTTATTTAACAAATTGAAGATTTGAGGTGACAGCCTCAAATACATGATGCTGTAACCTTTGGAACAGCTGCATGGAACAAGGAGCAGAGAGGAGTGACTGGAGTGACAGGAGAAGTCAGTGGCAGCCTCAGGGGAAAGAAAATATGGGGAATTGTTCATTATTCACTCAGACACTCATGGAAACTTTACCATTGGTATAGCAGAGAGCACCATCCCACAGTTCAAGTGAATGTATTTGAAAATCCTGCCCAAAAATAGCCCCACTTGTTGGCATGGTGCCAGAGTGCATTTTTATTAAAAGTAGCTTAGTGGCACTGTAGTAAAGTCTGTGAATGTGTTGTCACTTCATGGCAGAAGTTTTTTTACCAGAAATAAGTAAAATGTGGTGTCTTGAAATACTGCCATGAATAGTCAGTAGTGGATTTCTGCATGAAAGAACCATTGTTCTGGGAAAGTCTGGGTCTAGCTAGTACTTCAACATAGGTGTGGCTTTATTCATGAGCTGTCCTAACTGAATCTCTGTTACCAGGGCTCCTCTATGAGAGGATCTAAAATAAAGCTCTTTCTGCTGCTCTCATCTTTAGCTATCCCAAAACTATGCTGGTTCTGGGGGCCAGACTTTGTAAGGCTATGGTCTGACAGTTTTTATTTGATTCTTTGATCAAAATCAATGTAGATTTCACAGAAAGTTGTGAATACTGAAGTGTGTTTTGTATTGAAATTTTACATTGAAAGTGATTTGTCAGTGAGATTGTATTGGAGTCACCTTTCTGTACAAGACCTGTTTTTCAGCAATCTAAAACTGATTCAAGTTCATCTATCTGGTAGGAAGCTCTGAGTAAATTAATCTTACTGCCTTAACAGATCCCTGACTGAGATGCAAATGAAATGTTCCACATCTTGTCAGTGGAATGAACACAGGAATTGTTTTTCTAAAAGTCCAATAGAATTTGAAGTTCTGATTCTGTACCTATGAAAGTTTTATATTAATAGAATACAAATAACTTCCTGTACATTAAGTCTGTCAGGTCTGAACTACAAATGGGAGAAGACTCAAGTCCTGTAATGACACCTTTGTGGGGTTTTTTGCTTCCCTGTCTTACACTGAGCCTGTTTTCTGTGGAGGCCTTTGTATTGATGACAAAATCCTCAGCAAAAGCTCTTTTCAGGGGAGGGCTGGGGATGGAGCTCTGGCTTACAGCCTACAACAGGGTTTGCAAAACAGACCAAACAGTCAGGTTTTGCAAAACAGTCTCCCCTGTGGGTTATCTACACTGTAACTTGCTTATGAGTGCAGTGAAAAGGGAAATATTGCTTACATTATGCCAAAGTGGTATTTTTTCTTCATGGAGATGTCATTCCATCTTCTGAGAGCATCAGCAGTCATTAGAAAGCATTCATGTTGGAACTAGTCTGCAGTGCCCTGTAACAATCTGCTGAAAAACCACACAGAAAAAAGGTACAGCTTTGAGGGTGGCTGCACAAAGGTTTGTGCCAGCTCAGGCCAGAGTGGCTTTGGTCATGCAAGCAGGGGGGACACTGACAAAAAATGTCACAAAAGCATTTTGGCTGTGTCTGCTCCTGTTTTTGTAGGAAGCCAAATGTTTTGATATCAACTGGAAGTATTTGCATGTAAAAATTGTATGTATGGAATTTGCAAGCCCAAAAACTGTATGTGTAGAACTAAAACTCAGCTTAAAAGTGTGCAGGAATGTAGAACAGGTGTTTTCTGGTTTTCTGAATGATTCAAATTTAAGTCTTTTATGCTGCTTTTTAGTCTCTTGATATAGATTTCAGTCACTTAGTGATTGTTTAGTTGTCAGTTAAGGCATAGGTGATTCTATTGAAAAGCAATGACAACAAAAATCTTAAAATGATTTGAAAGAATGAACCACTATTGTCTGAGCAATAGTAAGGACAGGTAACCAATTCTTTATTTGTCCTTGTCCTCCATCTTCTCTTTTACACAACATCTTCCATCTCGAATCCTTGCTTTGCAAGGAACTGCAAAATATTTTTTGAAGCAATAATTTCTATAACTGAAGCTTAGTTCAGAACAGCATTCCAGTCTGACAGGTCATTTAGGCATGGAGGAAATAATAATGTACCATGATGGACTAGAAGAGATAGCTGATACCCCATAGACAAATATTTATCTCTGCTTTCTGCATTTTTGGGTGAGTTACATTAAAATTAATGAACTGCTGCTGTCTTTGAAGGTTTCTCCTTTTCTATATGCAAATTGCAGTGTTGTTAGGGCAGTCCCACTGCAGTCTGTGTGAGAGGGGAGGTGTCAGTGACCACACAACATCCACTCCAGCTGTCTCTTAACCTCTGTTATTTATAGCCCAAAATGTACCATTTTTGTACATTTTGTTTTATTTTTGCATGACAAGTAAAGTGTTCTGAAACAAAAGCATTTAAAGCAAACCAGAGTCAGGTGCAATACAAGATTTAATATTTTAACTGGGTAAAGAATTTTTTAGCCAGTTGAGGCAATGAGATATTTAATAGAAAGGCTTCAAGACACAAATGGGTTCTCATGAGCACACAATTAACCTGATCTAAGGTAGTGAATGCTCCAGTACTGGGAGACAGATAGCATTTAGGTAAAAAAAATAAATATCCAGAAGCAGTAAATTCATTTTGTCACTTGAGGCTTGATCCAAAGCTTGTGTGAATCATGGAACTGAAACAGAGGCTGACAGCACTGAATCTGAAAACCTGCCTTGTGAAGAAAGCTTAATTTGTGAAGAGTTGGTGAGCATTCTCTGTCTTGGCCAATGCCTCAAAGGACAGGAAGGACATTACAATTTCTGCATGATAAGAGGATTTTGGAAACAATTTAAAAGATAAATGATATCTAAATACTATTACTTGTTTTTGTGTTCTCATATCTCACTATAAAATGTTTTTAATACATCTAACAAAAATATACTTTCAAGGCTAAGGTCTCGCAATGTATTTGCATTTTTAAAATATATATTAAATTATTCCAATACTTTTTGTTTATATGTGGCATAAAAGATGTCAGCAGAAAATATACAGGAGGAGGGACTGCAGCCTCCCCAGGCATGGTACTTAAGCAGATGCCTTCCTACTCATAAAGGAGAGGCATGGGAACTTGCCAGGGCTCTGGAGCAAAAGTCTCTTGCATCTTTTCTGTAAAACATCTGTGCTTTGAAGAGAGAGAGCATTTATTGCAGCTAGAAACAAAAGATATTTGACTGGGTGCTGTGAGGGCAGTTACCTGCTGGTTAGTTGGGAGAAGAAAAATTTCTAACCATACATCAGGGTCTCTCCAGCAGAGATCAAAAAATCAGACTGCCAACCTAGACTTCCCATTTTGAAGGATTCTTGTGAATACAATAATTTACCATTTCCAGCAGCCCACCAGGGAGGTGTGTGCAGTTTTTGGGGAATACTTTTGAAGTTACTGCTTTGACTGGAGTAAAATCAGGCACAGGAACAAGGCTGGAATGAGGCTGATTAGCCACAGCCTCTGCTGTCTGCATGTCCAGGACCAAGGATCCTCTAATCCTGCCCAAAATCTTCTGGCCAACAGGAAGCATCAGTGGGGCACAGGGCTTGTCAGCCCAAGCCTCCAGTGCAGACCTGGCTGCTAACAGTGGTGGGAGCACACACAGGTGAGGATGAGGTGGGATGTTCATTGATATTTTCACCATCATATCTTCCAGATGTGCTCTGACATGGCCAGGAAGCAGCTTTGAGAATTCCTTCCCCTGTGCCTGGTGCTTGCAGGGTTTACAGCAGCCAAACACCTTTCTTGAGTTCCTTTGCCTGGCTCTCTATTCATCTCTCTTTTCCAATTTTACACTTGGGTCTTCTACCTCCTTGGAGAGGAGGAAATCACCAAAAGTAAGACCAAAGCACAGCAAGTACTTAGATAATTTCACTTGTATTTAAACCTCTGAGGTCCCTTGCACTGCAGAGAAAACATGTTGTGGGGAAGGATATTTGTTCACAAAGAAAAGCATTTTGGATTTTGTTACCTAGCTCAATCTGGAGACGTGGCATGAAACTGTAGGGATTCATTTTTGCATTCTTAAAGGCAGTTTTCTTTTTCCTTGCAATGCTTTTATATCCTAGCCAGCAATGTTAAACACTTTCCAAGTACACAAGAATCTTGTTAACATTTTCTTTCTGGTTTGTTTTTATTACCTATCGTCGATTATAGAGCGGATGCACAAACACTGCAGGTTAACAGAATATGCTACAATCTTCTCTAAGCACATGGTTAATGTTTCCTTTAGGGATGTTGAGTATAATTTATCTTCAGGCAATGCAAGTTCAGCTGTGCAGCACACCTCACTAAATGGAGTCACTGGCACCCAGAAATCTGTTGGCTTTCCTTGCCCACCACTCAGATTAGTCACCTCCTGTGAGGGTCTGAATGCAGCCAGGTGACTCCTCCACCAGCAGGACCAGGAATTGCAGCTTTACTGGCACAGCTGCTGCAGGGACCACTGATACAGGAGCTTTCAACAAGCAAAGCAGGAACTCGAGGTGCTTGTAGGTAGTTTGGGCAACAATGTAAAAAAATACACACTTGAATAAATAACCCCAGTCCTGTTTGCAGAGGAATTACATTATATGTTTTAGTTTTTGGAGCATATAATTACATTATATGTTTTTAGTTTTTTCCAGGGGGAAATCCATACATTATTCTTCAGTGATGGGGTGGAAAGTGGGTTTAGGAGATGTTATTTACTTGCAAGTTCTTTTTTAGTAAATTGTGTTTCCTACCAGAATGGAGTGATACACAAGGTTTATGTCTGTGGTACAGATACAAAGCAGCATGATGCCCTCTCCTCATAAAGGCCCTTGTACCCAAGTGCATTTCCTGATGTGACAAGGCACAGAGACCTCTTTGGTTTCACTAGTGTGAAAGTTAAGAGAGAAATGATTCCTACATTAACTTCTTTTTCCTGTGCATGATGTCACCCCTTCCCTCCCTCTGTCTGGCCTCAAATCCCCAAAAAACATCAACTATGGCATTTTTATGGGCTTTCTGAGCTTCCTGCCCCTTGCCCAAAAGGACAAGGCTGATGTGAGATCAGTCCTTACTGTCGGGTGCTAGCAGGACCCTCTGTTCCAAAGAGCATCTCTTTGTCTCAAAAGGCTGTTTTATTTTATGACATAAGAAACTTCATTTTTGACCTGATCTTAAGAAAAGTAGCAATTAGGAAAGTAGCAAAAGGAAAAGCATGTTCAGGTGGAGAAAATACCATTGATATTTCCTAACGTCAGAGTGCTACATGAGTAAATGAAAAGATGCACATTTCTTACTCCCCTCCCAAAAACAAACCCCAAGGGAAATCCTTTAACTTCTCTCCACCTCAGCTGAGTTTCCTTCTTACCTTCTCCCCATATTCACACACAGCCCCCATGATTTGAAGAGAGTGTGGAAGGGGCAGGGGTAGGTATGGACAGTGGATAGAACCCTGCATATTTCCTTTAGGCTCTCAGCCATGTTTTCCAACACTGTTGCATTTTGTGTTTATAGCACAGCAAAGATTTTCTTGCTCATTTAATTTTCTCTTCCCATGCTGCAAGGCTTAGTTCATTAGCTTAAAAGACTGTCATGCTTCTGGAGAACAGAATATATTTGGCAGGAGTTTTTGTGGATAGTAATTATCTAAAAATTCAATCAAGCCATTTTTTTGATTGATTTTTGGGATGAGATATATAGGCTTCAGTGGAATTAATTGCATCCTAGTATTTTTTTAATTTATGTTTTAAGCATCAGATTTCTCCAGCACTCCCACTTTCTTTGGTACATTTATTTTTCCCTCTCACCAACTATATACAATCTCTTCTAGGTAAATGCTCTGACTGTATTGATTTTTTTTTATTAAATATATCTTCCACTTCCAGTGATATTAATATTGTAACACCCATGTAGCTGAAAAGAATTTTTACAGAAGGATAATTTTCAGTCTTGCCACTGGCCAAGCAAGTAGACTTTCTTAAAAACTGCAGAGGGTACATGAACATAAAATCACACTGATTGTGACTGAAGACCGTTTCTTAAGGAATTTATTTTCATGACATGAACTCAATGTATAAGGCTTAAGGAAGTATTTTAACTAGCAGTAAAAACAAAAAATATGAGAGCTAAATTACAAAAGGAGAATGGCATTATGACAGTAATGCTAAAGCTGCTGGTTTCAGACAGTGCTTGCTGATGGATCTTGATGAGAAAACATTGCTGAGAAAAACACCCCATCAGTGTTGTGATACCATCACATCCCCTGCTCCAGGGCTGAGCCAAAAAAAGGCTGCATCTCTCTCAGATCTGCAGCTCTTTCTACATTTTCAGCTGTGGTGGATTAGAAAGTAACGAAGAGGATTTCTCAGAGACTGATTTATTATTAACCTGCTTGTGCATTTTTTCCCTGTATCTGTTCTGTATCAGTTGTGCAGACTGATTTGTAAGAAAATAATACTGAAAATTCATGTGGAGGAAAGCAACAAAGCCAACAGCAAAAATACCAAGAAAGTCTTGAACTGCCTGTGTCAATTCTTCCCTCCTGAATTCTCCTGAGGACTCCTGCAGTCTCAAATGTCTGATGCTTTGGGAACATGACACCTATTAAATGGCACAGGAATCCAGTGTGAAAACTGTGGTTTTGATAAAATGGAAGGTGACTGAATTTGGGGGTGGAGAGGGGGGTGGGGTTATGTGTGTTCACATCAGGAGTTGGTACTGGAGATTGGTATTTCCCTTTTTTGTAATAGCAGAGAATTTTTTTTTCCCTATGGTCTGTTTAACTAAAATAATTTAGTCTTCTCAAGAGTTTCTGATAGACGAATCTGGGAAAAAAAAAAAAAAAAAAAAAAAAAAAAAGTGGTGCTAAAACCAACCTGCATTTACTCCATATCTGAACTTTAAACTTCTTCAGCTGTTGTTTCCCCACTGCTTTCATGGATCTTACTTGCTGTAAGCAGAATGGGGTTTCAGGTTTTGGAGCACTGAGAAGGTGTATAATAAGGGAACTGAATGTTGTGAACCCTTTGGGACTTATTTTTTTAATGTCTGGAGCAACTCTATTGCCAGTAGGTCTTGCACAGGGCACTGTAGTGACTGTTGCACCTGCAGTTCCTAATTTGTAACCCCAAAGGCATCTCCTTATCCTTTTCAGGCAGAATGTTTTGGAAGAAATTAGGAGCAAGCTTGTTAAATATTAACCACACATCACTTGAGATGTAAAAACTGTCTGGTTTACCCTTTCTCTGCTATTCTATTTTATAATGTGGAAAAATATTTAATATAAATTTTAGTTTCTATTCCAATTATCTTGTGTTATCTTATAAAGCTATAGCTTAAAAGGCAGGCTCCGTGAGAGCCATTTGTGTCAAGCTCCTGTGTCTTGTTCCTACTTCACCAAGAGAAAAATTAATGTTATTGTCTCTTCAGATTCAAGAACCTTTTTCAGAGAATGTGGACTCTGCTGGATTTTGGTATCTTCATCTTCTCATTTGTCCTTATTTTGTAGCAGCTGAAAAATTGTCCCAATCATAATTTCATAAACCATGTGTTCAAGGCAATAAAGGAAAACAGGAAGAGTTTGCATGGATTTTCACTTCAGGTTTGTATAAGGGTAAATGGTCACTGGCATTTTCATTCATTTGCAGTCCCAAAGTTCAGACCAAGCTCAGCAAACCTGAGGCTTACCAATAACTCAGGTGCTAATGGAGCAAGAGAGAAGGAGGAAGTAGGGGTAAGAATTAAAGTGAGTTACACTTTAAATCATATGCAATTGCAAACCCAAAATCTGAGCTACTGTCTAAGGAATTACCAGTGCTTCTGGAGTAATGTGCAGGGTCTGTATGTAAAGAACTGTTTTCTTTCAATAGGATTTACACTTTGTAGACAAGAGTTATATTCTGTGTTGCATGGGAAGAGATAGGTCCATTTCAAATATTATTGTTAAAATCTACTAGAAACAGAGATCTTGCTATTCCTGTCATCACTGAGCCATGGCCAGCTGCAGGGCTGCAGGCAACACTTCACAGCAAGGCCAAGTGGAGTCCACTGCAGTTGGGAACTCCTGGGGCAGTAATGCAGTAAAAAACCCGAGGTTTTTGTGTTGTTTGAAGGAGTGGCTCAGCACTGCTGCAGCTGAGGCTGCTGCTGAACTGCACCTCGCTGCAGTCAGGGCAGTGCTGCAGCCCTGCAGCCAGCCCGGGGCTGCCCCAGGGACAGACCCCAGCCCGAGCCCCGGGGACATCCTCTGGCTGTGCCTCCCTGTCCCCGTGTCACCCCCCTCTGCTGGCACAGGGCGGTGTGGTACAGCAGGGCAGCAGCAGGAGCAGCAGGAGCAGCAAGGGCAGCAGGGCCTTTGCCCTCTGAGAGCACCTTTGACATCACAGCTGACCTGGGGCTCCTCACCATCAGTTTAATTAGCAAAATGGCTCAGGATCTGTTCTAGAGCTGAAGTGTGTTTTGTGCTGCTAAAAGTGGCCCTTCAGTGCTGCAAGGTGGTTCCAGTAGCAGGTCAAAGGTTGCCACTACAGTCAGCAGGAGGCTCTTTGCATGTCACTTAAAGTATTTTTGACAGGGGTTTATTTTTTACAAGCATTTGCTTTTTATTATTTTCACCAAAATAAAGCATATAGCATACAGTGTTTTCACACATTTAGGAGATAAATAAGTGTATCTCGAATTCTTTAATACCATGATAATGTATGTAATACAAAGTTATTTCTTCATTGATTTTAATTTAAATACAGCTTGTTTGCCTTTTCTTATAAACAAACTTTTATTGTGTTACCATACATTTCCCTTGTTAACTTACAGATGTTTAAATAACAACTGGGAAAACACAGTGATGTGCATTGCTGGAGATAAAAAGTTGCTCTATTAGGATGAAACCTGTGTATCAAGTTACCAACCTGTAAATTAAAAAAACCCAACACATTAAAATGAATGCTGTCACTTGAACTGATAAAGAAAACCTTAAGAGAATAACAAATACTTCACCTCCAATTTGTTTGTAGAAGAATAAGAAAATAATCCATTTTTCATATTTCCACACTGATTGGTATGCATATTAATTTATCTGCTACTTGTTTGCAATTATAAATAAATAGAGGTATAAAGACAAAATCTCACACTGCCATTCCCTTGAATTTACCAGCTACAGTAAATGCATATTTTAAGATCATAAATACATTCCCATTCAACTTAATCAAATGCCATAGGACTAACTTCATGTGCTCAGTTTCATGCTGCATAGTTGAGAAAGGAAAAAAATCTGGTGGCACTTGGTATCTTTAATGGCACTTCTTTCAGCAAAGGATAAGGGTGCATTTGTGTCACTAGCCAGGGTTACCCTTCAAACCAGTCCCTTACAATAGGCTTGAAAAATACACAGAACACTAAGCAGCAATTCCTGTGTTGTGTGCCAAGCTTTAGCTAATGGTGCAAGGATCATCGTGGCTTGATTTCATTTCCCCTTCCAGCAGCAAAGTGATCACAGCCTTGCTCAAGTAGCTGCACGTTCCCTTTTTTCCAAGTGGGTGGGTGTTGTAGAATGCAGTCATGTCACTCTGCAGAGAGGGAACAGAGGCTGCCATCAGTGTGAATGTGGAAAGCAGCCTCACACAGGGAAACAAGAACAACACCAGATATGTTAAAAATGCAAATGTGTTTTTTGGACTCTAAAACCAGAGAATAATTCTGCTCAATTTTCAAGAACCTCCCATATGTACTTACCTGCATCTATTTCTTCACTGAGTTTTCCAGGACTGCACAGATACCACCTTCTTAACATTTTTTAAAATGTCATAGCTGTCAGAGAACAACTGCTCTCCTGAAACATGCAGCTGTGTGATGCCTGCATGGTAGAATGGTGAGCCAGGGCCTTGGGTGTACATGAGGTGTAAACTGACTGAAGATTTATTCAGAAGGAAAAAATCCAAGATCCAAACCACAGGTAGCACATGAACTCATTCATTAATCAGATCACCAAAATAGGTGTCCTTCACTGAACACCTGTTTTTCACAGTTAGTGACATTAAAACACCTGCTCACTCTCCAATTATGTATTAGCTGCTCTAAAAAAGGTTTAATGCTTTAAGTCAGAAAATTGGTTACTTTTATTAAATCAAGGACAGAGATCGTGTGGAGAAAATATGAAGACTTCTGTAGTTTTATGTGTCTGAACTTACTAGAATAAATACTTTTGCCATTTATTACATGTTCACAGGGAATTAACAAAGTTCAAAAGATTTGCAAGTCCATTTAATGGAAGACCATAATTCAGACAAGTCAGGAGTTTTTAGCAGTGTTAGGAAACCTTGAGACAGAAGACCCTAAGAACAATCCCAGACAGGGTTACAGTTAACTGCCAGCAGGCATCCACCTGGGAATATGAGAGAGCTGGATTCCAGAAAATTTTAAAGCAAGGAGCTGAATTTCCAACAACAGTCTCAAATACTATTCACAACTCTAAATTGGGGGCTCTTTCTAAGAGACAAAAGGCATTAGTCTAAGTAGGTCTGGGCCTGGAGAAAAAAAAAAATCCATCACTTCAACAGAAGCTAGGGCAGCACCAGTAAAAACTGATGTTTGCATGGGATTTTTCTTTCTGTTTGTAGCCACTGGGGATTTGCAGCTTGCCACAGAAGTCAGTGGCAAATTCCAGATGCTGTGGGGAGCTGGCACTTGAGAGCCTTTTGTGTGCATGATGGGTGGTTTTGCTATGGCCACAGAGTCACTACCCTCCAACATGGACCAAAAGGATCATAATTTGCAGGAAATTGTGACCTTTTCTAAAGAAAGGTATTGTGCAGATTGACACACTGCTGGGGCTGGGTATCTGGCTTGCTTTCAAATCTTAGTACAAAAAATCAGTGGCAAAAAAGTGAACACTGAAACATTTGAAAGAGTTCTTAAGCAGCACATCCTTCCTTATCTTTTAAAGGAGCTAAATTCAGCAAGAGGAAGGGCTGTTGCATATCAATGTTATGTATCAATAGATTCTTCAGAGCTAGCACAGATAACTTCAAATAAATAAAATAAATAAAATGCCAGCTGGAGCAAGGAAGATCATCCTCAGTAGCTCTGGGACTTGTCCCACTGCTTTACTCTTATCTTCTCTTTCAACCAGGCCAATAAACTTGGCTTTCTTACAGTTTCAGAGCTTGGAGGCACCAAAACTTGTAGTGAGAATATTCAGAGATCTTTAAAGCATAAACCCTTTAATTCTAGTGAAGTAAATATTAAAAACATTTATTCCTTTATTTGAATTTTAGCCAGAAGTTTGCCAGTTTGTGAATGCAACTCTAGCAGAAAAATCAGTAACTGAGAACAGTTCCGTATCTCAAGTTCTTACTTTAATACTGTCAATATGAATGATTTGGTTATTAAAGTTTTCTTTGTCTCTATGTACATAAGATCCTAAGTTCACACTTCCTTGCTGAGCTTTAGTTTGGTTTTTTTTTACTTTCATTTTGTTTTTTTAACTCTTCTGTGTTCTAGTGCTCCTCCTAATGAATTCTTTCCCTTTGAGGATAACTCTTCCAGCTCACTGAGAGGCCCATTTCAGAGCATGGAACACAGAGTATTCTCCTTACTGTAACATTTTGAATTTACAAGTCAGCAATAAAGTACACCTCTTTCATCTCTGCTTAGAGGCTCTTTGCAGACCTAGGCAGCACTTGGGTATATTAATTTCTTATTTGTGTTCCGTTCTGAACTTCTGTCAATTGCTTTTGACTCTGAACTGCACAGAATTAACATTCAGAGCTAACTTCACTAAGAATGGTAAATTCTGTAAGATGGCAATATTTTACTCACTTGATTTTCAGCTCCCTTCAGACTGCTGTGATCTTTCTGAAAGTCATGAAATGCTTCTTGTACCACCTTGTCCAAGTCCACTTTGTCCTGGAACTCTAGCTCAGGATTTCTCTCCAAAATAACAGATATAACCATCAGCAACTAGAAGGCAGAAAAAGATTTTAAGACTTTAAATTTCATTTTTTAAAATTCAGGTTACATAATAGCACTGCTAGTAATTGCATATGTCTCTTTCAAGCAGGAAGCCATTTAATAATGGCACAGGTAATAGTGCACAGATAATAGAATTCTGACTTTGATGAAAGAATCACTGGAAAAGCAGGCTTTTATGAAAGGTTACAATTGCTGGTGACTGCCTAGGTAAGGGCATGGTGTAAATGATTGACATTAACATCTAACTTGGCTGGGAGCCAGGGAAGTTATTTTCCATTTTATTCTGTTCACTATGTGGCTGCACAAATGCTGTGGACAGAGTGAAAAGCAGGAAACACTGAACCTCAGCATTTGTGTTCTGAGGCATAATCACAGATAGTAAAATTCTGTTATGACAAAGTTTATAAAAACCAAAGACACCAGTCAGCAGTAAAACCTCAGTTCATCAGAATTTATGTTACTTACATCTGAAAAGGGTTTAAAATAGGAAGGTGAACATGATGAGAGTCCTGTTGTAATATCTACAGGCAGTGGAGTCTGCACTGGTCACCTTGGGTTTGGTAATTCTGTTATCTTTGAGCAAACACTGGGGGTGTTCCAGCAGCCAGCCTGACCACGAGCTGAGAGGCAGAACTGAGGGGTTGGATGTTCTGGGGAGGAGCCCTCACAAGAGCAGGGACACAGATTTGGGGACTAACAAGGAATGCTGCTGACAGCACAGATGCCAGGTACCAGCCATGCAGCTGCTCCTGGTCTGTTCTAAAAGTAAACATTGTGTGCAGTGGGGGGGAAGGATTTAAACTGCTTCTTGCTTTCCTGTTAGGATGAGGAACAGAGGGAAATGGGAAGGTGGCTGACTCAGTAGTGTAAAGCTACTAACTAGACAGCCTCAGCAAAAAGGGAAAGAAGAATCCTTCAGAGGGCAAACTAGTTATTTTAGAGCTATTCCTTAGATCTAGGAAATTATTAGGAAAAGGCGTGGGCTAAGACCTTGAAAGAAAGCTACACTGGAAGGATTAGATTTTTACTTCCTCTGACCTAATTGTTTAGGTACTGTCATTATTATTTGCTGAAGGGGAAGAACGTTATGAACTCGCTCTGTTCTGAACACATAACAGGAACCTGTTTAATCATTAAAATCTATGGAGAAACCACTGAAGCAAGTGTTTATATGGAAACTGCTATTTCTTCAAATATTTGAGTCTAGGTTAGTTTTTTGTTTTGTTTTAGGCTGTAACATGCAAATGCACACTATCAAACGTCATTAATTACTGGCCACAAACCTCCACGATGATCTGCCTGTATTGTGGCTGGTCAATGTTTTGCAGCATATCCTCAACTAGGAGGGAAAAATTCATTTCATACATCGTCATATCCGATAGGGTTGGTTGCTGAAAAACAAATCATACTTTTATTCAAAGACCACATGCATTAAATCAAACCCACCCCCAGGCAGAGCCTACTTGCTTGTTGAACAAATAATATTCAACTAAGAAATAATGACCACTGTAGGATCAAAAAGGGAGCAGATTTCAGAGTCCATGACTTAGAAAGAATCTTCTACACTCATGTGCTTTAATAGAAATAATTTGCTTTCATTCTATTCTAATTGTATTTTACTCCAAACAAAAGAAAAAACTTGATTTTTTTTTTCCCCAATTAACAAGCTACTCAAAGCAAAGCATTGTGGCATAAGATCCCCATTGATGATAAGGTATTGCAGTCAGGTGGAGCAGCAGCAGCTGAGCCTGTGTGGGATTACCTGGGGCAGGAACCTCCCTGCCACGATCAGGCCGTTGGGGGTTCTCTCCAGGATCTGCCACACGCGGTCGTAGAACCCTGCAGGAGTTCTGTTCAGGGAACCATCCAGCTGCCTCCTGTTCAGCCAGCTCCTGGGGACACACAGGGATGGCCTCAGCACAGCTGCCACTGCCCAGCCCTGCCCTGCCAGCCCCAAGGTGAGCAGTGAGCCCAGAGCCACCTGTCTGCACACACAGCACTGTGCTCTCTGCTGAGGGGCTGGGCGTGCACAGGTCACAGTGTCACCCGTGGGGCTGTTTGTGCTCTATGCAGCTGCAAGAAAAGCAGCAACTGGGAAATCCACCCACTGCAGGCTGGTAGCAGATCAAATGCATCAGGTCTAATCATATAAGAAAAATGCATTTCAGCAGAATTATTGCAGGCAGGGGTTTTTCCTGACAGTCTGTAGAAAACAAGTGGCCTGCAAATTTAGACAATTCAACAGAATGGTTTTGTAAAACTAATGCTTTGAGCAAACTGAGTCACATTCTTCATGAATCACAAATCCACTTTGCCTTCAGAAGCATACCAGCTTTTTTCTTTTTTACTTAAAGCCATCAAGTCTGGAATTTAATTTTCCTATTTTTTCTTCTCAGTGTTACTATAGGAATGAGGCTTTAGCCAAAACGTTTAAGACACCAGCAATGGAACTTGAAGAAGTAGCATCCATGGACATGAATTAATTGCTGGATTCACAAGACAGATTTAAGTCTTGTTTGGCTGTCCTCAATGTATTTCACAGAGAAGACTTCCTCAAGTTAGTCCTTAGCTGCTTTTTGACTTTTCAGTAGAAAAATCAACACATGAATTTTTTTTTTTTTTAGAAAAACTACAATTAGATTGCTACTTTGCACTGTGCCTCATGCCTTTCTGTATTTCTAAGGCCCAGTTCTGGTAGGCTGCTTGAAAAGAAAAAAAAAAGAAAAAAAAAGGGAAATTCCCTGGTCAACACTTTAACAATGTTGTTTTGCAGAACTTTCATAGCATAGTTGAATCAATTCAGCACTAATAAGTTTGGGGGTTTAGTTTTTGCTCCATTTGTATTAGTAGATTAACCTGACCTGCTTAGAATAAAATCACTTTGTAAAATGACCTGTTTCTGCAGACACCAGTATGCTTGATGAAATTACTGAAATATCTTAGAAAACCCTTACTCTTAAATACTGGAGAAATGGTGAGAATTCCTTCTGAGATACAACCAGTAGGGAGAACACTAATTCTGACAATTCCATATATGGTTTTATACTTAACTTTCTTAGTGTAGCTCACTCCCAGCTACACTAGAAGACAAAGCAAACGGTGTGTTGGTTTGGTTTTTTCTGTTTTTCTTTTTTTTTAAAGAATAAAAGGGAAAAAAATCACTACTTAGTGATCTAAGTAGTGCATTTTCTGAACAGGTTTGAGCTCTAGGTAATTGGGATTCTGAGAACAAAGGAGATGTTTCAAGTTAACCCTATAAAGCCAGGGCTAAGCCAACATACAATGTGGGCTCTTTTCCTGTATAACTGATTGGATAAATAGGACAAGTTAAGAAAAAATGTCTCATAAATCACTTCTCAATTAAACACTGAACTACCAAAAAGTCATGTCTACTGTGACAGTTTCATCTTATTCTCTGTACAGTTCTGTCCTTCAATTAGGGTAAGAAAACTTCTACAAAAGCAAAAAGACCAGTGGTGTGGTAAAAATAACAAGTTGTTTTCTTAATAGAAAAAAAGCATTTGAAGATGTCAAAAATGCTCTGACCCACCTACATTAATAGGGTCAGGAAGAGAGTCCTGCAAACTGAATAAGCAAAGTGAGTTTTAGAACTGCTTGGACCATTAAAAGAACAATGCTCCATTTAAAAAGAGTTTCTTGCAATCTTGTGACCTACATAAGTAGATTAAAAAGTGCAATGTGTGCAGTCTGTGCTTGCAAAGATGTTACCCTCTGTGAAAACTTGGAGAGAGGTTAGTTGTGGAGAGACTGTTAGGGAGGTAAATAGACCATTAGCCCTTCCTGTATGACAAATTAATTGGCAGTGAGATATGGTATCACATTAGCAGAGATTTTGCTCTAAAAACATTGCAAGGGTAGGAAAAGCTGTCCTCAAAAAGAAAAAGAAAAGGAAGAGGGGAAAAAAAAAGTATTCTGTATTTCCTGGCAGGAAGTGAACCTTTAAAAACAAGTCACTAATGGGCAAGTAAAAACGAGTTAGCAATTCTGTACAGGAGGAAGTTAGAAAAGAAGTTAGAAGATTGAAAGTTTTGAAGGATATGCTTTTGTACTCAGGTAACCCAAAAAAGAATCCTCATCCTCAGAAATTTAACCCAAGTGCCCTTCAGTGACCCACCCACCGTGTGCTCCAGAAATCAAAAGCAACAGCTGCTGTGGCAATGCAGGTAAGATCTCTGACAAAAGGTGGAGTTTGAATTCTTTACTGAGATTGACCAAATGCTTCCTAAACAGCATTAATAGTTAATGGGAAATGCTGCAAAGGAGTTGTTCTGCTGTGGTTTTACAGGACAGTGTAGGCACCAGCACGAGCAGAGACAGAAACTAAACAGCAAGAACTGATAAGCATAGCCAAGACTCTGAAAATTATCTGGGAGATGAGGCAGCCATTGAAGGAGCTTATTTCTCAGGGATTATAGACTGGAGAAAAACACAGGTGTGTTTTGAATGAAGCAGGATCATAAACAGCAGGATGTGTGGTGTAATTCTTCTTTGTTGAGAGGAAGAGCCCATCATCCATTCAGTCAAGGACTATGGAAATGATCAGCAATATTATGTGCCAAAGTTTAACTTAACTAGAAGTAAAACCAAGAGGAAGAGTTTTGACTCCACTCTTATCAACAAAGTTAAGTGGAAATCTTGCAGTTTTAACTTTTGTCTTGCATACTTGGTATCACAATGAATGCTCTTTTTGGCAGCTGGTTACAGCTTGGAGAAAAGATTCCAAGTTTCAGGCAGTACCATTATCTTCTACAGAACATCTGCTCTTACTCATACAATAATCTAGAAGAAAGCAGGCACTGAACAGCAGACAAACTGTTCTTACAAGTTACTCAAGTGGAGGTATTGGGTAATTTTTGGCTCCTTTGCCCACACCAAAGAGTGTAACAGTTCACATTATAGCAGACAGATCTCTTTTCAGTGGCAATAAAGAGATTTCCACAAAGATAAAGCTGAAAAGGGAATATGCAATAGAAAAGAAACAATTCTACAACCTGGGTCCATGTAAATGAATGAAAAAGTGCATTTTTGCTACCTTCCCTTAAAAACTTTCATAACTGATTACAGATGCCTGGTGATTTCAGGTGCACACAAAGCAGTTGAGGATTGAAATGTGCTTGAGCAGAGGTTTGTGAATGGAAGCAGGAGCCACAACCCCCCAGCTGGTTACCTGCCCGGCTGCTGAGGCTGCAGAATATCCAGCAGAAGCTGCTTCACCTCACTGGGGGACATCTGGTACAAGTCCTTGGCTGGCATATCCCCAGCACGGATTTGCAGTTCATACTTCATAGCATGGATGATCCATCTGTGTACGGGGAGGAATAGATTTGTTCATTAAATACAAAGTTTCCAAATAGGAAAAATTAGTCTAATAAAACAGTTCATAAGAATTCCACACAATGCTGCTATTTGGCTGTCAGGACGTGCATAAAATACCAGACAAATACTCTCCTGCTCTTCCTGTTAGATTGGAACACGATACAAGCTGAAAGGGATAATGCACAGACTTTAAGAAATGTGTTGTGAAGTGTGTTTTTCATAGAGAAGATTGATTGGGCTACATTCCTTATATTCCATGTTCATTAAGACCAACATTTACCTGCCTTTTGATGTTAAAATTCCTACTCAGAATTATGCTCTGACTATATATGCATTTTGCTGATGAGATTTAAAAAGCCATAAAATTTACAATACTTTACATTTACAAAGACTTTGGGGCTTATTTCTAGTTTTAGCCTTTGAAATTCCTTTTTGCAGTCTATCACACTTTCTTTTTCAAAAAAAATTGATTCAATAAAAATATAGCAGCAGTGAAGATTTTTAGCCTGAGGTATCAGAGAGGCAGAACTTGGCAAAGTGTTGAAGGGAAATGCTGAGTTTTATTGTGCACATGATGCAAAACCAGTGCTCCAGCCTCTGATGCAATATCAAAGATGAAATAAGGTACAGGTGCATCTGAAGCCAGACAAGCACAGATCTCAGCCTCTTACCCTCTGCACTGGTTCACTTCAAGTAGGCATTACTAACAAAAGGAAACTGAACTAGTTTTTCTTCAAATAGTCCACAACACCTGATCAAGGCTTGGGTCCATCAGAGCCTTTCTGTGTTTATCTGAAAATGCAGTGAGAGATTCAGGCTATGATCTCTACAGCCACATTCTGTGGTCATTTCACTATTGCTAGCAAGGTGCAGAAGGTTTTGCTTGTGTAAGTCAGGTCACGTTCTTTTTTAAGTTCTTAGCACCTACACAGAATTTGGAGATGCCTGGCCAGCTGATTTGGTGTTGCTTTACATCTGAGGTTTCCATGCATTGGAGATGCAAAATACCAGGGAGGATTAGAGCCCATTACATTATGCAGAACATGCTACTTTCATTTAATTTATCAGGTGATGAGAGTCCTTCTCTTGTTACTGAGATTAACAACACATCTGCCTCAGGAATTCTTTCCCCACTCATGACTCAAATGTGTCTGAGTCCCTCACTGCTATTTTCTCTTTGCAGTGGCCTACAAGCCACACCAAAGTCAAGAGTGGACCTTCTGCTGAGCTCTTCACTGATAAGAGGTGAATTCAAGTCAGTTGGCTGGGAGTTTTTACAGTAATAGGGCTGTCAGAAACTTGATCTATTTCAACATGAAACCCTGAAAACAAATCAATAACAAGACACTAAATCAAATCATTATCAAACTGGAACGGCACTTCTGTGAGAAGGTTAATTTTGCTCACTGGAGTGGGTGATAACACTGAAATAAAGGAAATTGAATCTCTAGCATTAACCTTGGGAGAAAGAAAAAAAAAAAACTTCAAAAAGGATTAGCTACAGAGAATAAGGAAGGGGAGGAAAGAGGAGTAACATGGATCTGTAGAGGGGACAGAAAAGCATTTAAGTGCAAAAGGATACTTCCAGTTAAATGTAATACAGGCAATTTTTGGTTTTATGATGACTGGAAAGTACTGCTAAAGAAGAAATATAAATCTTGTATGCTAGAAAAAAGGCTGCTGGTATCTACCTCCAGTGCTGAAATGCTGTATTTTTCTCTATGGAAAAGATATGGAAGATGAAACACTTAACTCCTGATTCTAAAGCGTGCTCACTGATTCTGTAAATCTCAGTCAGTAGCACCTGGCCTCTTCAAAGAAGTGCTTATTCAAATGCATGTCTCTTCCTAAATGTGAAAAAATTAATTAACTTCTGTGGGTAGCAAAGTAAATGTAGATCCCATGGAATGTGACAACACTCCAGCACAGCCAATTTGTAGGTCACCTTGTCAAAGAAGTAAAAGAGAACAGGTGGGAGGTGAATGATGTTTTAACCTTGATTCAAGTTTGTGCTTCTCTGAAGCCTGTACATTCCCCTGCAATGGCAGAGGTCATAAAGCACAATGGGCACTTTACTGACCCAATCCGTATCTTCAGCATTCCACTGAACAGTTCTGGGGAATTGGAGATGATCCAGCCAATGTGGATGACAAGCTCCTGCTGCACCACAGCTTCTCTTTCATCTTGTAATTGGCATTTTTCATAGATCATGTCCTTAATCACTGCTGGTGATAAGGGGTTAGAAATAACTGCTTCCTCTTGGCCAAAAGCTCCCAGTGTCACCTGTGGTACAGGGAAAACAATTCAGAGGACAGGGATGGGAAAAAAAGTGCTGCAAAGCAATTCAGAAACTAAACTGCATCAACTCTGCTTTGCTTGTTAAAAATTTCACAATACAAGGGTAATTTTATGTCAATGGCTGATGCTTGTTAATACTGTTAATTGGATGCTATTGACGTAATAAACTTCACTAACAACCACAGTGAAAATGGAATATATTTTTCTAAATTAAAATAAAAATACAAGACCACTGCTTTGGTTATAATCAGGACTGTACATTAGGTTTAGACAGTTATATAATTTCATACATTTCAGTTGTGGAACTCAATTAAAAATCAGAATTAAATTTATGGTTTTGTTTTCTTATTTCTACTAGCGTGCTAAGTTACAGCCTTAATTTTAAGAAAATATATTGCTGGGACTGGATTGTTTAACCACAAAAAAAAAAAAAGGAATTTTATTAAAATTCTGTTTTTAAACTTCTGTCAGTAAGACAACAACACTAGTTTTTCTGCTATGATAAAGATCATTTTTATAAGGTGATCAAGGAAGGGAAGTTAGGTTAAAAAGTTGCCAATAGCCTCAAATTATGCTACATGCAGGCGTGGTCTTCTCTACAGCTGAGCAGCACCAAAGCACAAAGCCAGACCTCAGTCTGGAGTAAGACAACAACACAGCATATAAGCAGGTATACACATACATACATTTAATACAAAAATACAGAAATATTCAATTGCTATTATTTAGAAGCAGCTATTCATGAATTTAATTAAAATTATTGTGCTGGGGAAGAAAAATTATGTTCTCCTTAGGAAAGGAAAAAACACTGATGATTAAACTTCCTTTGAAACAGAAAACCCCCAAAGACCTTTTGCTCAGCTGCCACCCACTTGTTGTCTTATGCTCAATCACACAGAGAGTGGTTACATTTTCATTAAAGAAGTCTTTCTTTCAAAAGATGCCTTAATGCTTCACTCTATTTACTTTTGTCAAGTAAGAGGGCATACAGACAAAAACCAGAAAGGTTTGGGTGGGGAGGGACCCTAAAGATCATCTCGTTACAATGTTCCTGCTCCAATCCCCCTCCAACCTGAACACTCCCAGGGATGGGGCAGCCACAGCTCCCCTGGGCAACCTCCTCACTCTCACAGGAAAGGGTTTCTTCCTAAGATCTAATCTAAACCTGCCCTCTTTCATTTTAAAGCAATTCCCTCTGGTCCTGTCTCTACACATCCTTGTCAAAAGTCCCTCTCCAGCTCTGCTGGAGCCCCTTTAGGCACTGGAAGAGTTTCCAAGGTCTCCCTGGAGACCTTAAACCCAAGGAGTTACATAAATCATGCCCCTTCCTGCCTTCCATAAATGCTGAACTGTCTTTTCAGTCTTATTCTTTCATTAATTAAAATTATTATTCAATTCTGAATACAATTATTAATAATTTCTTTATTTTCTTTGGATTTCTCTTCTTTGGTAAGGTTTTTCTTAAGCCATTGCATACTTTTATAAGAAGCATCAGAGGTCTTCAAAATGAACAAGCCATTTGTTTAGTTTCTGTTATCATTCCTTAATGCAGTTCTGAGGAGCAAAGACTTACCTGCTTGCCCTGAACTAAAACATTAGTAATAGATGGTGCAAGGCTGTCCACTAGTTTACCTAAAAGACTTGCTGCGAAGCGCACAACAGACCTGAGGGCAGAAAACAGAGCAATCCCACTACATATCACATGCTAGTTTAATGAATTCAGATAGCAGTCTGAAGTCTGCCACAGCAGAGATCTCAAAATTAACTCAGGGAATACATACATTATTTACAAAGTGGAATCTGGATCAGATTTTATGCAATCTTCCGTAGGTTTTCATTTTTTAGTTCAGATATAGGTTAATGGATCAAAAATATATTTAGTTAGAACTCATTAAACTACCAGTTCCATAAACAGCTTCTTGTTCTCTTCTCAACACCAGCTTAAACAAAGGCAGGTAAGAAATGCCAGCTCCTCTTTTATGACATTTTCATCATTTTGCAAGATAACTTTGGTAATTTTTAAATCTATTTAATGAAGAGTCAGAAAGATTTTGCAAGAGAAAGTCTAACATGTAACACCAAAGCCTTGCTGTGTGTTCCATGCTGAGGTTCCATTTTGCATGTGCAGCATGAAAAGAAGAGACTTGTGTCCCCTGCCAGGTTAAAAACAAGCTGTAACTTCAAAGAACCACATTTTTCCATATATATGTAGTAGATGGTTAAAGATATGAATACATTTAATAATAATTTCCTGAAAAAAAATACAAACCAAAAAGGCCTGTAATTGAGCTTCTCTAGCACAGATTTTGAGGCTAGTAAGAATCATTTATTCACAGAGATGAGGAATAAGCTGTAATATTCTATGGTGTTAGTAAAAAACCCAAACAGTTGATGTTGATTCATGTGAAAACTGCTACACACTCCTTAAATTCAAGAGCAAAGCATTTCAAAAATGCATTAGCTGATACTATCAAAATGCAAATAAGCAAAAAAAAAAATTCTCACAGCTGCACTTCAGATTTGTGGGCACTTTACCTGTTTCCCATGTACCAGTAAAGTAGTAATATGTGGGGTTATAGAAGAAGAAAATTTCTGTGCAAATGCAGCACTGTAGCGCAACACCAACCTATATGTGTGTCACATGGCAATCATGGAAGAGAAATGAAAAAGAGTTTACATATTTTGTTCCCAAAAATACTTCTGATTTTTATTAATTACAAAAGAATACCACCAAGGGATTTTGGTTCTACCTCATTATTGGCAAAGGCCCATTTAACTGTACGTAGAGACAAAAATGAAAAATATATTTATATTTACTGACCTGTTATGAATAGTTACAGAGTGAGAGAACACAGTTCAGGACAGGCTTGACTTTGATAAAAAGAAATTAAACTTCTACTGAGCTTCAGGGCAAAGAAATTAATAAACAGCATGTAAATATCAACCTACTTGCTGAAACCCTTTAAAGTTATTGTGTCAAAGTCAGGCTCAAAGCAAATTACTTCAGGGCAATAAATCTGAGTTAGTGCATCAGCTTAAATGATTTATATCTGATCACCAGCCTTCCTACATAAAGCTATTGACAATATTTTATCATGCCCTGTAAGAAATACAAATATTAATATTCTTCTCACGTTATTTCAATTATTTCAATTGCCTGTGTATTGGCAATAGCACTCAGTGCAAAACCAGCCTATTGCTTTTGTATTTTAAAAGATAACAGCAAGAAGCTGCTTCTTAATTTTTTCAAGACTATTAAAGCAGACCTTCAGCTGCCATGCACCAGTACAAGTGTCAGGAAAGCTGCCATTTTCTCCCCTTGAAGTGGGTGAGAATCCAGCCTTACTTCCTATAAACACATTAGGAAAACAAAACTGGTGCAAGCCAGAAGGGACAGGGTATTTGTATACAAACCAGAGCTTTCTGCTGCCAGCTCGTCTGTAGATTCTTTCAATATGCTCAGCAACAGTACCTAAAGGCATTGAACAAAAAAAGAAAAACAAAACACAAGCAAAAAAAGATGCACAGGTTTTCATTTAGCAGTAATAAGGCAAGTTTGATGAGATCAGTTAATTCTGAATCTGCTTTAGTAAAGCACTTATCTGTTATGCTCAACATCTAAAATTCAGATGCAATCAAGTCCCCTGTCTCCCAGTGCATGTTGTTATGAAAGCCAAACCAGATTCCAGCTGAATTTGCTGCTCATGCTGTAGAGACACCCATAATATCACCTCTTCTTGCCATATATTGGGGAAAATTAATCTACATATAGATTTGGTCTACAAAGGTCCACCCAATCATAAAGTACATCCTCAAACTGCAGAACCCAAAGTTCTTCAGCTTCTGGTTGTAGATCTATGTTTTATTGATTAGGTGATTCTTTAAGGTCAGTCTCAGTAGTCTCCATGCAGGCAATGCAGGGAACTCTTAGTGACTCAGATCATTTAACACAAGGTGCATATTAAAAAGGTTATCATCACCCTCTATTTCATATGGGATGGCACCAAGAGGTCTGCACAAATTAGCTCTGAACACTCAGAGGCACAATTGCACTCTTTTTTTGACCTAATCGATTTCAACAGTTTTTAAATTCATCATCATGATCCAAAGGTTGTAAGCAAGCACTGCTTGCTTACAGAGGTTAGGGAATCTGCTTTGAGCTGGTTCTAGAGCAAAGAACACATCCTACAAAGGACTAAGGAAAGCTCCTTGGGCTCCCAAAGCCTCACAACACTCCAGGTAACTGCTGGAAAAAGCCACTTCAGAGCCTACATGGGCCTAACCTGCTGATTCCAACCACAACTTGGGACAATGCAGTGGGTTATCAGCCAGTGTGGTTTATTCCACTTGACTTGGATTTCCAGTCCTGTGGGCAGTGTTGAGCACCACAATAGAAAATAAATAAGAAGATATTTGAGAGTATCCAAAGGAGGCACAGGAAGATGGTGAAGGATTTAGCAGGGAAGCCATTGAGGAGTGGCTGAGGTGACTTGGCTTGTTGAGCCCAGAGCAGAGCAGACTGAGGAGAGACCTCAGTGGGGTCTGCAACATCCTGACAGGGGGCAGGACCAGATCTCCTCACTCTGGGGGCCAATGACAGGACCTGAGCAAATGGCTGGAGCTGAGTCAGGGGAGGTTTGGGTTGGGTATCAGGGAAAGGTTCTTCCCCCAGAGGGTGGCTGGGCACTGAACAGGCTCCCCAGGGCAGTGAGCACAGCACCAGCCTGACAGAGAGCTCAGGAACCTCTCAGGCACGTGGGGGGATTGCTGGGGTGTCCTGTGAAGGATGATGATCCTTGTGGGTCCCTTCCAGCTCAGAATATCCTATAGATTCTATGGCATTTTTAACATAGCATTAGAGATATAATGTATGTTTATGTCAATATGACAGCTCTTCTCTACATGAACCAGCCATCTCATACCAAAATTAAGAAGCAGGGCTCTGTCATATGAGCTGGGAAGTCCCACTGCTTGATGAACAACTAAGAGTATATTATTAGATTTGAATAGCCCTCTTTTTCTGAGTAGTAATATACGAAAAGGCAACTAAAAAGCAATCTTTGGGAAAAAAAACCCACCAAACTCTGCAGCACAAAATCCCAAAGCCTCAGTAGCCTTTTCAGAATTATATTACAGGACTTTAGACCCTGTGCTCTAAAACAAAGCCACAATACAAAACCAGAGCTTCACAGATACACTGAAGTCAGATTACATCAAAACAGAATAAAAATTCAATATAAAGCCTCATATAGTTCAGACTGTTACAGACATTTAGACTTGTCTTTTGTTTCCCTTTTCTTTGTAAGGTCAAATCCTGTACTTTTTTCTAATCTATGCATTCAAAATTACAACCAGATACAGTACTGGCCTACAATCAATCTAAAAAGCATTCGTATATCCAGCAGCTCATTCCCTGCCACACCACATCAATTTGCATGTCCTATTTAATGCAGAAATTGCTCTAAATGGCAGAGAAAAGAGCTCCACAACTGCTGGCATGCACAGCTATTATTCATGTTCATTGCAACTAAACATACAGCTGCTTCCTCAGTGCTCAGAACAGTCACATGGAAGAAGCTCTTACCTTCCTTGGTGATAAAATTCGGCCCTTCCCTTTTAAGCAATATACTTGAGAGTAACACTTGACTTGCCAGGCAATTGCAGTCCTTCAATAAAAAACAGCAACAGAACCAAATAGCCTTCAGACTGTCACTGAAGCAAAGCCAGAACAGCTATTAAAAATTTCAGGTGAAACCAAAGGGCCTTTTCTTCTTTTCAATTTAAGGAAAAGTCTACATATTTTATTTTCAAGGGGATTTCACAACTATTCCATACCCTGTGTCTGCTGTATCCTTGTCACTGCTGCTTGCAGAGGCTGCTCTGTGGATCATACTAAGCTGTTATAATTTGACCTTGGAAAAGTTTCCTGATTTTTCATTCTCAGGTCCTTTAATTTAAAGCAGAAATGCTTGTAATGAAATAGGGAACTAAGTAGAACATTTTGTGTTTGTATCAACACCAGATCTAGACAGTAGAACAGTAATGGTAGTTTTCCTACATACAGGAAACAAATGCTAGACTGGAACTATCTCTTGATGCCATAAAGAAATTCCCAGTCCATCCAAGTGAATTCCCACTGCTCAAGTCTTTTGACTTGCAGTTTGTCACTAAAGTATCTGTTCTTAAGACACATGACAAATGGATCCCCTCCTGGATGGTCACTTAGCACCAAGGAGGGTTGGGGCAGCTGGGACAATTGAGTGCCAAGAGTCACAAATGAAGGGGCAGGAAGCTCTGTGATGAGGTAAAGAGGAGGATTCCCTGAGTATGGAGAGATATGTCAGACATTTTATGTTATTAGCTGTGCCCCAACATGGATCATCTAAGTAGGCTGCTGGTAAAATGAGCATCAGCACAGAGTTTCTTATTTCACGAGAAAGAAGTTACATTGTACTTTTATCAGGGTTTCTTACATTAAGTTTCTGCAGGATCTCATATGTTGACTTGTTTTTCCAGTCATTAATATTTACATCTGGTTGCTGCTCAAGTTCAGAAGCATTGGGAGTACTAGATTGTCTCTTGACTTTTGAATGTTTTGGAAGATCCAGCTCCTCCAAACTCTTAAATACAGGAGCCCTGAAAAATATGAATTTAATTTCTTTGTGGTTCAGAAAATATTTTAATAATCAAATAAGTGATCACCACTATTTATATATAGACTTACTCTTCTGTTTCAGTGATGCTCAGGAAGTCAAGTTGTTCAACAACTGCTCCAGATATTAATGTCTGAAATGAAAAATTGAAAACAAATTTTAAAATACGTAGATAGCTGTATAGCTGTCTTTTCATCTCAGTAGGATGCTGGTGGTTTCCATTGAGAAAGTAATTTGTTTATCTACAGTTCCAAATATTTTACACTTGCAGAGTATTTTTGCTCTTTCATTAGGAAAAAGACAGCTTAAGGCAGCAGGAGTCTCTTGGGGCTGCTGTCTCCTTTTTGCTCTGTTTCATTGTTCTTTTCCTCTGTCCATCTTCATCAAGCAGTGCCCACCCCCATCAGCCAGGGCTGATAAAACACTTGAGACTGAGGATTTGCATTTCTCAGAGTCCTGCACAGTCCCCATGTTCTGGATCCCAATGCTCATTATTCCAGGGATGGCTGAAGGCTGGGAAGTTTTCCTGTCAGCCTCACTGATGTTTCAGGCCAACACTGCAAAGAGCATTCCCACTCTGTATTCGTTCCCTAATCCAAGCATGCCTGGCCTAAGTTTGCATATCAAATGCAGCTTAGAAATCCTTCCATCTCAAAAGATTACACAGCTGAAACTCAGTGCTGCATTTATCTGATGTAGTCATTACAACTCATTCCCTCTGAATTTATATGAATTCCCTATTTGTCTACTGCCAGGGGAAATGTATTGTACTACAGCATTTTTAAGACTGCCTTTGATGGTTCTCATTAGCTAAATAAAACTGGGTGTGTTTTGTGAACTTTTATATTCCATTTTCATTGTACACGAGTTGCAGTAAAACATTGAACTGTTACGCTGTGAGATGACAGAATATAAAAACCCTGCTTTGCTTTCATTACTGGTGCCATTCATTCTTTGCCTTGCACATCTGCTTGAACACATGATGACAATGAAGGTAAAACTCAGAAAAGAGCTACAAACTTCTGAGCATACAAAATTTTAAATAAAATCAGATTTGGTATATTTTACAGGAAAAAAAGAGCATTCACCCAATTAAAGACACATTCTCTCTTAGGCATGTTTAACGTGCACCTGAATGAAGCAGCTGAATGCAACTGACAAAGATCAATATATATTTTGTTGGAATAAATGAATTATTCAAGAAAACACCATGAATTAGACATGTCCCTATTTCTTTTCCCAAATCCTCCCCTATAATGAAACAAGACTGTTAATAAAATGTGCCAACAAAATGTGCAGTAAGACAGAGATTCCAATTCAGCTGCTGGAGCATGCACAGGGAGTCCCAACAGGAAAGGCACCCACCAACATCTCCACTGGCCTTCAAGTCAAACAAATATTTGTTTGCAGTCTTCCCATGTGCTCTTTTTAATAGCTAACAAATAAAGCAAAGTGACTGTCAACATCTTAAAGCCTTTAAAACAACTCCTTACTTTTTATATTAGACAAGGATCTTTCCAGAAGGTCAGTGAATATGGAAGGGAAAGTTTACTCCCCAATGACTGACCAGTGCAGTGCTTAGAATAAGGACACAGGTAGATGGAGAAATTTCTTGTCTGATAAACCTTTCTTGCAAGGCAAGAAAGTCATTGCAGTTAAATTAAAAAAAAAAACAACAACAAAACACAACAAACCAAACCACAATAACCCTGTAGCCAAATGGAAGGTTTTCCATGAGCAGCAATGGCATTTGCTATAGGAAGAGTCAGTGGTACCAGGAGAGACTACATGACCTAGGAGTGAGCAGGAGAAACACATAAAGGTTCCAAGGATATCTTAAACCATCACAACTAGAAGCATTTCCCCTTCCAGTGATCCAGCTCTTCTACAAATTATGGATTTTCTGGGGAACGAGAAGTCATTAATCTTTCTTTAGACCTCTCTCTTACA
Organism: Trochalopteron elliotii; assembly: GCA_024734555.1. Lineage (NCBI taxonomy): Eukaryota > Metazoa > Chordata > Aves > Passeriformes > Leiothrichidae > Trochalopteron > Trochalopteron elliotii. Next base: position 5,821,172 of record JANPWX010000087.1, read on the forward strand.
AAAAAAGGATAGTTCAACAGGTGTAAACTAAGATTAACTAGCACACAGGAGTATGTAAAACCAGAGTCTACCTTGGTAATTTTCACATTTTAATGAAGGAATGTTCCTGCTCTAAAATTCATTCAAACAGTAAAGATGTTAAAACTAGATCTTAGTTCTTGTAAGAATTTTAATATATGTGAAGCACCTTATTTTCCCCTCTGTGATTACCTAATCAAAAGAAATCCCTCAGTGCTTGACACCGTGGCTTTATCCTTTGGTAGTAATTTCACAAGATTGCCTAACAAAAAACACCCTTTTCCCTCCTGAAAATCCTCTGTGAAGATTATGACTTTCAAAAGACTCATCAAAAGCAATTAAAATAAACCCATGTTTCTGTTGAGACAAAACAAACAGTACCAAATGTCTTCAGTCTTAACTCTTTATTTCCATGAAACTAAATAAAATCAGAAGGCACATAAACCCCCAAAGCAGTGAGAATACATGTACCAGTACCAGGAGGTAAGAACACAAGTCAGGACAAACACCTTACCTGTACTCTGTCAACGTGAACCTTCACTCCTCCAACAACTCCCTTCCTAAAGGCTGCCAGCATGTCTAATATGGGACTGAATCTGCTTCCCCTGAAATGTGAACCAGAACTCCATTAATGCTGCACTCAGGTAAATCCCACACTGCAAATCCTGCTTTTCTCTCTCCCTACCTGATGTTGTCCTCCCGGATCAGCACCACGAACAGGGGCCGGCCGTGCATCTTCCAGTACTGCTTAATGAACTGCAGGGCATTCTGGGCAGGGGAGAATGGCAGTCACAAACCTCCCAAACAACACAGCACAAGACATCAGAGGGCCTGGAGCCCTGAAAACCCCAACAGGTTAAAAACACCTCAGCCACTAAAGCACCAACAGATTTCTGCAACAGGCACAAGCTGCTGTCAAGCCCTGCTATTTCCTGAGTGTTGTGAAAATACTCCTCAGCAAATGTGTGGATCATGGAGCAAACTCTGAGACAGTGCAGCACTCTGAACTACAGGCAAGGACCTAGAAAATGTGTGTGGGGATCCAGGGCTTGAATCCCAGCCACTGGGATGGAAGAACCAGGGCCACCTACTGTGCACTGATACTGCTGCTCCAGCCAAGGGCACGTGGTGGGTGAGCTCTGCACTGCTGCCAACCTTACAGGCAGGGAAGAGGGTCAGGTTTTAATATTTGTGCAAAATCAAGTAGTGTTTCCTCCAGGTAAGGCTTTCATATCTCCTGTAAACACCAGTCTTGTTCCCTTTTTCAGCCAAGAACATTTGTTCTCCCAAGGAAACAAATGATAATTTGCTTGCTGCCCTACAGCATTCCCAGTCACTTTGCAGACAGGGTTCTTTTTGTCACAGAGAGATACTCACTAGAACTCATACTGGGCTGACAGGATATTTGTCTCAATACATTTTCTAGCTGCAAGTTTATTTTTGTATTATAATAGTACACATTGTACTGCTCTCCTTCTGTTTTACTCAAAGGAAAAGTTACAAATACCTTAATGTCATCAATCAACATCATAACATCCTGAGACATGTAGAAATCACTGAGATCAAAAATGATCGAGTAGCAAACTACAGTCTTCCCTAGTATTCGATAAATCTGTCGAGAGAAAAAAAATCCATTAATCTTCTCTTTAAAACATTAATCAGAGCAAAATACAAGGACTTGAAAGTCATAAAATATGCATAAAATAACATTACATTTCAGTTCTAGCTGAAATCATACAGACTAAATGTTTATCTAAAATATTTATCAATTCTGAGAATATAAACTTTTCTTGTAATAACCTTTGATGTTCCAAGGCATCCTATGGGTCTGTCCGGTCTTCCAGATAATCCCAATTTCTCATTGACTCCCAAATGGAAGTAAGCCTGTGAGAAAGAATCATGAAAACTGATAAAAACCTAGATACCAGCTTTTCTCATGCTCCTGCCATGTCTCACGAAGAAGGTTGGGTGCAGTCTGCTCTGATTAGAAAATTATTCAGAAAATGTGGCTGGTTTTGCTATTCAGGGTCAGGTTTTTTAAAAACATTTGTTTTTTCCTATCTTAGGTCTTCTTTTTAACTTCTTGCTTCTATTACTTTTCTAGTCTATATAAGTGAAATATTTACTGATTTTTCAAATTGCTTATTGAAATAATTTTTAAAGGATCATTTGCATTTATTGGCTAGCCAAATTTGCTTTCTGTAATGCTTTTTCAGAGTGGATGCAAAAGCAAAAGAGTAATATAAGGACCCTTTAAAGATCTTTATTCTAATTTTAGTACAAATCTGGAAAATTAATGCATCAGCAACACAAGCAAGAGGGAATTATCTCATTATTCATAGCTTGATTCTTATTAGAGTTAGGTATGCCTAGCATAACTTCAGCTGATACAATTTTGCAACAATAGTCTTCACTTATTACATTGTATGAGTATAAAACCATAAGAAAACAACTAATCTGTGAGCAATACAGTAGAAATGTATCAGTTAAACCTGACTGAGAGATGTAATTTGTTCCTTACTTGGCCTGTTTTAGGTAAGGAACCCCTCATTACTGCAGAATATTCAGAATTCTGAACATTTTCAATCTTTCTTTATGTTATAGGAAGATAATTCAGAAGCAAATGAAAGCAAACACTTGAACAAACATTACACTCAATAGCTTTCTATTGCTGTCAGCCTGGGGCCTTCCTGATCCTGCCCATGTTTCTGCATTAATGCTGAGAGCTATTTAGACAAGAAAATAAACAAAACTACCTACATGACCAGTTCATCCAGAGTAAGGAACTGTATTCAAATGGGGAAGGATGGAGACATCAGAACACTGATAGCTTTCAATAACCTATCTGTGCATAACAAAGCCAGACAATGCTGAACCTCCTCTTGTGGTAAATAAGGGAAACTGGAAGAATGGCAGTAGACAAGGCAACTTAACACTAAAAGGACCTTCATTCTGCTGGAATGCACAACATGAAATGCTTTCTTAACAAAAGCAGAAGTGCATCAGTATTGGAACATTGGCTGTTTCCTTGAAGACTCTGTAGCTTGAGGGCCCATGTTGACACACAGGCCACTAAAACAGTTTCCTCATCTAGTGGGAGTTCTCCATCCTCATCTGTTACAATCCAAGCTCAGAGGCAGCACCAGGCACTGAACAATGCACAGTTTCATTCAAGTCCAGCTGCTTCAAGCACCTTTGGGGTTTTTTATTAAAAAGCCCTTCAATTCTGAATTATTAAGCTGCAAATAGCAAGAAATGGCTGTGAAAGCAGACTGGGCTGTTGGCTTGATTTATGAGCATGACCCAAAATACAGTGGTCTTGCACACCATCTGTTTCTGTGCTACCTTTCCTCTCTCTCTCTCAGTCCCTGCCTAAAGTCTCCTGTGCTCTACTTCCACTCCAGATGTACTTTTTTTACATGTATCTTGTCCCATTTTACTGTTTATCTCTTCCTTCTCTTTTCATTCTCTCTCTGCCCCCACTTTGTGAATATCTTTACATGACTTCAAGTTCTACTTTCAATCCCCATCCATTTGTTTTGCAGCACTTTTCTGTACACATGCCTATTAATAAGTCTAGAGATTTGAACTGTTATCATGTGCTACTAGAGCAGTTCAGAAGTTTCTGATTAAATTAAATACTCCTTAGAACTGATAGCATCAGAGTAAGAGTAAGAAATACTGAGATCCATATTTTCCACAGATCAACCTTCTATTCCCCAAAACACATGGACTGTTCCACTGCTGGCTTCCTCTCCCCTCAAATACGACACTACAGGAGTAGTGGTTTTTTTGTTTGCTTTTTCATTTGGTTATTGGAACAAGCCCCAAGATCAAACTCCAGTTCTCATAACAGCCCAAACACTCTCTTTACTTCACAGCTCTGGCAGAGCCTTTATTAGAAGCCCATTAGGAAGAGGTTTTGTATCAGGTGAATTAATATTTTCATGGAACTCCTTTAAAAAGTAAATTTTGATGAGGCAGCTGTACCTACCCATCATGAGGATAAAGGCAGTGTCAGAATTGCCAGATGTCTCAACAGCTTGAGAAAAATAAATCCTACACACAGACTTTTTCATACATAGGAATTCAATTGGTAATAATAAAACTTAATGAAGGTCTCATCTTTTTGTCAGGGAAACCAAAGATGTGATGGATGACAGAGAGACAATATATACTCCTATAGTAAAGTTATGGAGTATTCATTTGTTAAACCAAAGTTTCTGTACTATTCTATTCTGGAATACATTATCATGAAAGCTAGTGAGTAAAAAATGGGTTCAGAAATGAACAAGGATGAATGGAAACATGGATATTTCTCTTCTCCCTGTTTTAGCCCTTCTCAGGTGTTAGTGGCAGCTGTTATTTGGGGTAAGCATTTTTCTGAATAAGCCACAGCCAGGTTTAGCACATCCTTCATCCTCGCAAACTTAAGAAAGTCAAAATATGTTGCTACATTCTCTATTTTTGGGTTTACTTTTTTTCTTGTGTCCTACAGACTTCTGCCACAGATCATGACATTGGCCACGTGACCTCATTTCTGAGGGAGAGCCCCACACAGTGATCTGTTCTCCAAGTGTGACCTGGGGGCTGATGGAATTGTCACTGCACTGCCCCCAGACATCCTTTGGTCCTGTCTGAGACCATTTGGACAACACAGGAGCTTTGTGCACCTGATTTACACCCAGAACTAGCAGGGCCTGTAAGGATGTGGTTGTCTCTCAGGAGACTCCTTGCCCAAGAGAAAACAGAGCCCTCAGGGAGGATGAAGGGGCCCCTGAAGACGATCCTTCATCCCAGTAATTTCTAACTGTGGTATGTTAAATGTGCTCAGCTAAAGAGGTAACCCAAAAAGGATTTCAAACACAAAACTTCCTGGATATAGTCAATCCAAGGGAAAACAGTGACAGAGATGTGGATATTGCCTGTTACAGGAGTTGCACTATGAAATCCTTTCATGGTTTATGCCTTAATGCATTTCTTTGACTATTGCTCATTTGCTTGTTTCTCCATCAAGCTTCATTCAAGCTACTAATGTTATTAAAATTTTATTATTCATTCATTATACTTTGAAAGTGGCTCAGGCAACAAGCCTAATCAGATAATAGAGAACATGTGGGCTCCCACATTTCCCTGAAAGCTGCAGGCATCTGTAACTTCCAGTGCCAGCACACCTTGCAACCGCATTAGGAGGACAGAAATATGTAGACAACAGCTTAGGGAGGTACAAGGCTAATAGCTTGATAAAAATCCTTATTTTTACAAAAGAAATACACAGATTCAGGATAAATAAGTTTAAATGCAGAATTCCTTACTTTGACAAGTTCTTTCTGAGCCCATATCTGAATTGGTTCCACCTGCTGGGGGGTCTGAGTTTGGATTCCATATGTGTTCAGAAAAACTTGTAGGCTACAAATAAAATACAGACACATTTAATGACAAATCACAGAATAGTTTTAGTAATTCTCTTGGCAGCAGATGTATACAAGCAGCAGTATTTTATTTTACACCATTTCAGATGTAATGTTCAACCCTTCTTTAACACACAGGTACTCAGCAGAAGTAAATACATACCGCTGGCTTTCTGCTATCAGGGCCACGTGTACCACCAAATCATTTTCTAAAGGACCCTGGAAGATAATGACAGAATCATTACTGGCATTGCTAACTAAAGATTTTGTTCAATATAGCATGACCAGGGACAATGGTTATTTAAACAATCCACAACTATGACAGACAGCACTGTCTGCATTGCTTTTTCTCGTGGTGTGAGCAAATTGAAAGATTTATACATCTCAAGCCTACAGGAAGCCTGTTCTACCAATAATACTCTGCAAGACACATTTTGGAGAATTAGTAATAAACAGATTTCTGGTAATCATTACACTGTTTGGATTAGTTTGAGGGTTTCATTAATTAAGAAGAAGTACATAGGGAAAACATTTTATTTCATACAAAAATGTAGAATTTATCCAATCAATACATCTCCTATATGCTTAATATGACCTAATGTTTTGATACATATTTTTGTAATGAGTGAAATTACTCAGCTTTTTGGGCAAACAATAAAATTCACTTAGAAATAATGACCTGTTGATTTCAACCCTTTACTCTGAAAAATTGTCATCAGATAGCTGCTCTTTAGTGACATGAAAGACATGTTACATTTTACAGGAGACAGCTGCATTTCCTTGCATTGTTTATTTCACAGATACTTCATGTTTGAAATAAATACCAGTATTTTACAACAGGAAACCATGCAAATAGCAGGGAATTCAAGGTGCTGGGTGAAATCATTGACTTGACTCCTTGGGTCTCCATCTGGCAATTTACCTTTCCTGTCTCTGGCAGAATGAGCTATGAACAACCTCCCTGGTCCTTGTTCACTCCTCTAGCAATCACTGACTGTAAAATAACACAACTTAGAGCAGCTCACATTTTCATTGCTAAAATGCTTTTGTCTACTCTTGCCAGAACATGAACGACAGAAGTTAAACACATCATCTATCAACTGTATAAAAATACAGCATTTTTTGTGATGATAGAGGAATAGACACTGATTTAGAATGAGAAGTTCAGAGGGAACACTTGCTTACTCAGGCAGCTGTGAGCAATAAAGATCTTAGGGATTTACAGAAGAAATTCTTGGTAACTTTTTCCCAGATGTCTGTCAGCACTACATTTGCAATAAAAATTTTGGACTTTTTGCCACATGAAATAAGTTTCTGGTGAAAATATGTGCACAAAGAGACCAGATGAAGCAGTCAGAAGTTCAAGTGACATTAGAAGATTTCCCTGCTCAGAAAAAAATTCATTGTGCATCACTTGCACAATGTGTACCACTTGCATTTATATGAAGAGTAGGAAAACTCAAAACTCAGCCATAATCATTGTGTATGAAAGAAAAAGCAAAATCCCCCCCACATCTGAGAGAGCCCCTTCCTAACTGTACATAAGCTGTGGGTTCTGCCCCTCACACACAGCCAAGGACAGGATTCATTTACAGCAGTCAGTAAATGGTGGTTCTAACACAGGCCAGAACTACATAAATGCAGCTACAGCACAACTGGCACAACACAAAATCCGTGTGAAAAACTGCTAGATCTTTAAAGTATTGTGGAAAAAATCCAACTATCATTGCAGTACACTAGGGGACTGCTGTAACATTAAACAGAAAGTTACTGTTACTGTCATTTGACATGTCACAGCCTGCAGGATCACAAGTAGTGACCTAGAGAAACACAGATCAAAATAATAGATAAAACTCTCAAAAAAAACCCAATTCCAAACATGATTGTGTTATAGAGTATTTATTGTATATTTAAAAAAAAAAGATATGGAAAACCAGTAAGCTGCTAAATAGTCTACTAAATAAATCTTGCTGTTAAAAATTCCATTTTAACGTCTTGGCTTTCACATTTGTCTAATAAGGCTAGCTCAGGTATTGTTCCCACAACATCCATCACTGTCTCCCCAAGACACCACAACAGCCCCCCTGCCCAGGCTCCCCCTCCTGCCTTGTGTTGCCACCTTGGATCCTTGGCAGAAGGGTCTGTTTCAGCTGTATTCTGCACACTGTGCAGATGATAAATATACCTCAGAAGAACAAGATAAAAGACTGATTAGTTGTCCTTCCTCTCCAAAAAGGAGAATTAAAAAAAAAAATCACACTTTTTAACAAGGTTATAAATGGTTGGAGGTAGGATAAAGGGAAAAATCCCTGACTCCATTCCTGGCACAAGCAGAGAAACCAGCTCAGTACCAGCCTCTCACTGCACAGGTGTTACCACTGTGCCTTTCTGCTTACACTGCCAGGAAACCTCAGAACTCTGAAAAAACCCCATTCATTGTGAGCATGTCAGAAAGGGGGCAGAGCACTGAAGAGCCCTGATGGAAATGGCACCCACTGGGCTTCCCAAGCACCTGGAGCAAGGAGAGGCAAACAGGAACAGCTCACAACAGGAGAGACTGCAGTGCACCCCCAGACCCCCTGGCTGCTCCTGCACCACAACCCAGCTGTCCCTGAGCTGCCCTGGCAGCACTGACCACTGCTGACCACCCTGTGCCCACTGTCCCTGAGCTGCCCTGGCAGCACTGACCACTGCTGACCACCCTGTGCCCACTGTCCCTGAGCTGCCCTGGTACCACTGACCACCCTGTGCCCACTGTCCCTGAGCTGCCCTGGTACCACTGACCACCCTGTGCCCACTGTCCCTGAGCTGCCCTGGCAGCACTGACCACTGCTGACCACCCTGTGCCCACTGTCCCTGAGCTGCCCTGGGAGCACTGACCACTGCTGACCACCCTGTGCCCACTGTCCCTGAGCTGCCCTGGTACCACTGACCACCCTGTGCCCACTGTCCCTGAGCTGCCCTGGCAGCACTGAGCACTGCTGACTATCCTGTGCCCACTGGCACTGACACAGCAGCCCCCTGTAAAATCAAACATAGCACATGTATGTGCCTCAAATTCCAAACCAGCATTGGGCAGGTTTAGAACTGTGTCAGCTGTGGTAAACAATTGTATTAATTGGAATGAAAGCAAGAATATGTTTATAATTAACATGACAAAACAAATCATCCAATATGGCTCCATCCAAATTAGACATGCTCTAATCCTAAACATAAAAGTCTTAAAATATCTCAGTCTATCTATAAGTAATAATTTTAGTTCCTTCTTTACATGTTATCTACTTCCCTGAAAATAAAAAAACAAGCAGTCTTTTATTTTGACTATTCTCTTCCCAATTCTCTTCATCAATAGACATTTAACTTAATTCCCAGTACCTGAAATTAAATCCTTACCAATGATTGCTAACTTTACACAGCAAAACATTAAAACAATACAGCCATCACATGCAGAGAATTCAGTTAATTAATTGTAACCCTAAACACATCTTTCAACCTAACTCAGGAGATAAAATAATCCTACTCTGGCAATTTAGTAAGATTATGACGTTTTGTTAAAGACAGAATTAAACATAAAACAGCAATAAATCAGCTTTCACATGTGCCAGTAAAATACAAAACAATTCCAGAAAACCTCCACTCTACCTCATTTCTCAAACATTACTGTTATCATCCAGGCCCTCTTCTACACTACATCGTCCCAAAACAGGATGCAAGAACCCAAACCGAGTTAGGATCTCTCCTGAATCTGGAGCCACTAAAGAGGAGTCACAAAAGAAGCTCTTCTAAGGAATCCAGTTCTAAAGAGTCACCCTGAACCAGAATTCCCTGCATTTTCTCCTTTCAAAGTAAACAGAGAAGGGATGATTCCATTTCTTTTGAACTCCTGAATGAGCTCTAACCTGACCATTAGGACTGCAAAGCAGAGGAGAAAGAACCCCTGAGACTTCAGCGTGTTCTGGAATACAGACTAAACCCAGCAAAGACAGCCCTGCTCCAGCACCACTCTGGCACTTCCCCAAGAAAGAACATATGGACACAGCCTCCTGAAAGTGGAAAATAACTGGGTTTGGCATTGAATCAGGAGAAAAAACATTTCCTTCAAACTATAAACAGACAAAATTAGTATTAGTGGCTATTATGTTTTGACTACACTGCTCATTTGATGCCTCAGTTTTCTACAAGAAATAAGATTGTCCTTGAGCTGATTTTCTGATGCACACCCAGCTGTAATTATACATAGTTATATATACAGTTTTCATAGCATTTTTGCCTTTGGAGGTCTACATTACCTTGCTTTCCTTGACCTAATTCTTCATTGATGCTTCTAAGCTATAAAAGTAAGGTTGGAACATTTGAAGTACTTTCCATTGCTTGCTTAAATCTACACTATTTTGTGGGTATCAGACATATTTTTGTAGTGGCACCAAAGCCACAAATATATTAAATTAATCACATTTTTCAGTGGCAAGTGTTTTGAGTTTATAGTCAATGCAACCACAAAATGAAAATATGCCTACATGGAAAACACATTTCTTGAAGAAATATTTACTTAGCACAGAGTTTCAAATAAAAATTTTAAAAGCCTTTTTGGTACATCTCCTTTCAAAACACTATATCACAACAAAATTTATATACACAGGCCTCTGAAATTTGCACATATCCTTGTTTATTGCTTACAGGAATAAAATCTAAATACAAGTGGAAATAGTTTTGTGTTCAATTTAATTGAATAACTCTTTATCTACATGGAAAAGAGAAGACATCATTAAAGAGAAGAAACTACTTTTGATTTCTGAAGACATCATTAAGATGTTCTATGTTCTCATTTTGTATGGTATTTTTAGTCATTTTCCCTGTACTTTAAGGCAAATACTAGATAGTGATTTTGCATAAATTAGCTCAATTAGGTAAAATGGCATAATCAAATATTCAGACAAACTGGTTAAGCAAATCTAAAATGTGGATTTAAAGAGCCAAACTCAAGATTCTTGGCTGGAACTTGAAGACCTTTGCTGGTCCAGCTCACCTGAATCATGTCAGGGTATCTTTGCATCTTTAACCTTCCCTTAACCATGACCCATTTGACATCTGCATGAAGGAACATTTTACTGTAGCAGTAAAACCACCCAAAATACTGCAGCAGCTGTTTCAGTACAAGCAATCCCAAAGAAATTCCACAACCACCTGGCAGCCTTAGAGGGACATGAACCCTTCTGGTCACCATTTCTACACTGCTACTCAGAGGCTGCAGAGGCCTGATGCCACAGTCTCCATTTCTCACTAATTCAGAAGGGCATCCCTTCCTTCTAACCCACACTGGGAACCACATCTTGGATGGTTTTGGCATTTACATGTCAAAGAAACACATGCACAGTCATCTGTGGCAAAGGAGAATCACCACTGGGAAGAACAGAGCTATAAGCAGACCTAGGCATGCTCACAATTTCCTTCCTTCTTCATGCATTGTCTGAAGATGAAGTAAAATACCAAAATGCAACTGTTTAAGTTAGTTTCAATGCATTCAACACCATTGACTTTTAAAGTCTCTATTACATTGCTGAATTTTACAGGGCAGCTGCATTTTACTAAGTTCTTTATTGACTCACTAAGTGGCCCTCAATGAGTAAGTCATGAGAAAATAAATTATCATTGTATTATTCATTATCACTTTTGGGAAGCTCTCAGGGCAGAGGCTATTTCTCTCTGAAGATCTGAAAATTGCCTATCACATCCTGGGTACCCCAAATAGTAGTAAAAATGCTTTTCTACCAAGACATTTCCTGATGAGTCATAGAGTGCCTTTAGAACAAAGCTTCATCTTCTTCAAAGTGCTCAGCTGTGCCACATTAAAAGTGACTGGTCTGAAGAATCAAAGAATGAGAAATTGGATGGGCTGCAGCAACCCTGACTCAATACAGGCCCCTCCTGAGGGCACCCCAAAAGGGCCCAGGTTCTGTCACATTCCCACTCCCATGATGCAAGAACAAACAAAGAAACCAGGAACAAATGACATCACTGAGCTTTCATTATCTCACAGGAACATGGCAAGTGCTGCACTGTGAACAATGAAAGTCTCATTATGAATGAACCAACAGCCAGGCACATGGATTACCTTGGTAACAGGAAATAGTAGGAAACTGAGGGCAAAAGCAGCATTTGGATAGAACAAGAAAAACATTTTTCAGTTCTGAACTTGGAGTGAATCTTATGATAAATACTTCATCTCTTATGCTTCCATAACAAATACACAAAATGCTGAACAAGGAACTCCTTAAATATACATTCCTTATACAAGAAACAAAAAGGCTGAAACACATCTTTTAGCTACACATGTCCATACACACAGTTCTTACCTCTTAATTAAAGGAGTTCCCTACAGACAGACATGTTCATATCTTGCTGTTCCATTCACTACAGATTTGAATTACTGTGTCTCAAGCATTCCCCATCCCTGGTCACTCATTCCTACCATGCATTTAATCCAAATACAGGAGCACATGGAATCACAGAGTCATTAAAGGGCCTTTACAGCCATGGTATCCAACCACTGAGCCAGCACTCCTAAACCCACACTGAACCCTGTCCCTAAATGCCACATCTGCACATCTTTTAAATACTTCCAGGGACCTCATTCTTGTAGCTCTTAGGAGCTCTAAATACAAAAAACACGATTATGTTGCTGTCACAATAGAGATGGACAAGGACACCTGTTTCTTCATCCACAATAGCTAATCTTTATTCTTCACAGCTCATATTTATGTGGTTGTCAGAAGGCATCATATTTAATTCTAATTGGTTAGCAACTTATTGTAATTGTGTTCATTGGTTAGGATTTGCTAGTGTATCTGTCAGTCAAAAACTTCTCTCTCTAGATACATTTACATTCTTATCTCCTGGGAAGATGTTTCACAGGGGTAGAATCTTTCTCCTCACAGGTGCAAACTGCCTTCCCACAAGAATGGATTGTTATGCAAGCTGATTGACTGTTATAATTCTTTCCTCATGGGACCTTATCAGGCTAGCTGTTAGCTGTATCCAGCCAAGGCAGCAAGGCCTGAACCATGATCTTACCAGGCCTTTCTTTTGTAAGGTTTTACCTACATGCCACATGCTGCAATTGAAATGACTTCGAAGGAATAAGAAAAGCAGGCTCATTCTTGCCTTCCTGACATAACTTATAACTCAAAGACACATACCTGTTTATTAGCAGCTGTTCAAACTTTTATTTTATCTATCATTTTGACTGCATCACTTAATTTGAAGGCAATGTTCATCATTTCCCCAAAACCGCATGTTACAATCCTCCTTTGAAAAGCAATCCTCTATCAATTCAGAAAATGTACACACATTTTTCCTTGCACTTTAACTGCAATATTAGAGGACCATATACAGCACCTAGATGACAATTTTCCAGTACAAATATTGTGATATTAAGCTGGTGCTTACCTGATTTGAAAACCTCATGCTGACGTTCCGCTGGTCCTCGGGGGGGACGTACCGGCCAATGGGGTCCAGATCTTTAGGACTCACTAATTTATCAGCTGAAAGAAAATGAGAATAGGAATACAGAATGACTTGAGTACTTTCTGTAGCTTTAGTGAAGGAGTCATGTCAACTTTTGTGCTGTGGTTGTGCTTTGTTTTAGATCAATGACTTACAAAAGCACATACTGAAAAATTCAGAAATCTATTATTTTAAAGCTAATGACTCAAGCATTGTTCTTACTACAGCTAATTACAATACTGTAGTATAAAAACCCAAGCCTTTATTTGCTCACAAAGATATGTTAAAAGATTATATGCAGACAACAGACTCCACAACACAAGTCACGTAGAAAGCCCTTAATCCACAACCATGGAATAATTCTATAGCTTTAACTATAAACTCAATGACCAACAAAAATTGTTTAGCTTTGAAGAAAAGCAGACAGCCTCTATCTCAAGGTAATCACATGACTTGAATCCTGGAAAGGACAAGAGGTATCAAAGATATATTTTTGATGTCTTTGAGGATACCTCTCAATATGGTATCTCAGAAGAAATTGTGAAAAAAAAATTAAAATATTTGAAATCTAGCAGTTTCAACATGGAGTTTTTTTAGATGGGGGGAAAACTTCACCAAACCTACAACCTCAGCATCTTAACCTTCTCCTGAAAAAGCACTCCAATAAAAATATACTATTAAAAAGTTTCAACAAATTCCTTGAATACAGGTTCATAATCTAGTATGAGATATTATACCCTTAAAATACGCTTTCTCCTACCAAAATTGTATTTTGACAGGGAACTGTCCAAACCCAATCTAATTTCTAACACAGAGTAAGTCACAACATATTTTCATTTCTTCTATCTCAAAGTCAACAATTTTATAGCTATTCTTGAAAGCCCCAACACAAGGGAATAAAGTATTAATCTAAACCAGAAGCGACTCACGGCTGCACTCAGCTCCAAGAGAAAACCAACAGTGCCTTGATTAGAATGTTTCTGAGCCCTGCACCATGGAGTAAATGAAGGCAGCAGTTTAAAACTCAGAATATGGCCTGTCTGAAGGTTTCCTGGGCTAGGCCAGCACAGTGCTGGGGCAGTGGGGAGCAGAGCATGGGCAGCACTGAGGGGCCCTGGCTGGGCAGCTCAGGGGAAGCCCTGCCAGAGCCTTCCACTGACCAGAGCTCTGCCAGCCCTGGATGCTGTGCTCTCCTCAGCCTGCTGCTGGCACCAGCAAAGGAGCCTGCAGGGCCACCATCCACCAACACAAACCCCAAAATGCTGGATGATAAAAGACCACTATGGCCAATTGATTAACACACTGAGATGAGCTTGAGCAAACCACTCATGTAAGCTCCAGTCCACACAGAATTCTTCTGCTGGTTAAAGGAATGGAAGCTACTTGAATTATGTGAAGTACTGCTAATGCAATAAAATGAATTAACCAAATAATTTCAAGATCAATGGGCTCTGCCTCCTAGAGTTAAAAACATGAGAGGTTTTTAGAATGTGTGTTCTATGGTTCTACTGGTTTTCACACTGATTTACATTGCTCAGTAATTAAAATATATGGTGGGAATAATAGAACAATTTCACATTTAATAGAACTGTATCAATAGGCTAATATAAAACTTAAGCTAACTGCTAGTGAATATTCATCACCATTATCACAAGTACAAGAGTATTGGACTGCAAAAGCAGATTCCTTTGTTAGCTCCCTATCTGCATCAGTAGCAGCTGACAACATTTAATCCATTTGGTCTATAAAAATATTGCTAAACTCTTAGTTCTAGGCAGCACTGAACCCAAACAAAAAGAATTTTAAAGATAAACAAAGGAAAGAGAGCTACTAAACAAAAGACTGAGTGAATTTTCCATAGCATGAAACAGCTGAATACCTGGGACTCTTTTCCCTTGCTCCAAAATGGGGACCTTAACATAAAGGTTTTACAAACCTCCTCATCCAAAGCAAGAAGGAAATTCTGTGAAAAACAGCATCACCACCTGCAAAACACATTCTTTTTTCCTTGATAAACAATTTTTTCAGTTGCATAAATGTGCTGCCCTCCAACAGTGACACACAGGCACTTTCACCACTGCCTGTTACTCATCATTTGTAAGCAGGATCAAAATTTTGACTTCCCTGTTTCTCTTTGCCCCTCTGTGGGAGGGTAAGAATTTACCCAGGTTCATGTTGCTGCATTTAGAAATATTTGGACCTCAAGAGGCAGAGCCCAGGCCCAGAGACAGCAGCAGGAGCTACAAAGGTGGTACCGTGTGCTGCCTGCACAGCAGGAGAGAGAAGGCTGAACAAACACAAATTAATTGATACCCTGGAGGCAACACAATGATTTCTGAATGGATAATGAAATGGGAAACCAATACCTTCCCAGATATCAAAGTATTTGGAGCCAGGCTTCCACTTAATTAGCAACCACCAACAAGCAAAGTAACACACACAAATACTTTCACCAAGGACAAGATTGTTATTCAGGTAGGTTTTCACCAGCAAGGAGCAAAATGGAATGCACCAACTCCAAAATTAGCAGGAATAAATGGAGTTCCTGATATAACAACCTCTAATGAACACATTGCTGTAAGATCTTCAAATCCTTTTTCCAAGGACTATGAGAGAAGCAGGAAAAAATTACTTTGAAATTTGAATATTTTGGAAAAAAAAAATAAATAAAAAAATTAAAAAGCAGTGTGTAAGAATGTTCAGCAAAGAACTGAAACACGAGAACGTTACACAAACAACAAACAGCTAGCAAACTATAAATAGAACTTATTTAACCACCATTCTGCAGGTACAGAAACACAAAGATCAGTACAGGATCAATACTAGCAGAACTACTACAGCAACCTACAGGCACATTGGAAGATTACTTAGCTAATACTCTTATTTTATTATTATTATTATTATTATTATAATTATTAACAGTGATTGGATTTACTTTGAAGTGTTGGCTAAAAGAGGAATTTTGCAAGGAATACAGCAAAACCAAACAGGTGAAGCATCAGACAGACTCTGTCCCTCTATACCTAAAGATACATCCACGGTTCTTGCCAACTGCTGAATTTTTAAACTCCCCTTCAATTTTTCTCATTTGTCATTACCAACAGCCTGTTTCCCTTCTGTATTAACAGAAAAACAGTTTCCAGAACTCCATGTGCTGATTACTAGGTAACTGCTGTTCATGTTACAATAAAGTAATATACCTTTCTCCTAAAAGAAATACTAAAGAAAATACCCAACTGTGAAGATTTTTCTGGATTAACCATTCTTTCTGCATTAGCCTATAATAAAATCATTCCAAGTGAGACAGAGAGCTTGTTTGTGACTGAAATTCACCATAACAACCACCTTCAATGGTCAAACTTTGCTACGCAATTGCAATTGCTCATACAATTGAAAAAGGGTAAAAAGAACACAGACAAATGAATCATTAACTTTCTCTGAGACTGCAGCTATTCAAAGTTTCAACTTGTCTTGCTTAAGCAGTCAATAATTTGAATTGAATGCTATAAATCACTTACAAACATCACTGTTTAGGGGCAGCTGATACAGTTAATCACATTAATCTGTCACAAAGAAAAGAAAATAAGGGGGAAAGCCAGGAAAAGAAAATAAATCTGCCATCATGTTTAGATTTTGAGTACTCTATGAAATATTCCACTAAGCTTTATAGTATGCAGCATAAAAACAAAAGTACTGCAAAGCAATTTCTTTCTGTCACAGATGTACCAGAGCGGAGGACACACGGGCTACTCAAGGTCCATTCTAAACTCAAGGCAATGTTTGTTTCCATTCAAGAGGAGCATGATCAGGACAGAAGCTGAAGGTGCTCAGCCCTCACCCAGCAGCTTGGCAATGATGTACATGGCCTGGCCCCACAGGAAGAGCTTCCCATCCCGCCCGTTGTTACTGGGGAACCGCCTCTGGCTGCCCGGGCTCCTCTTCTCCAGCTCCACAAAGTCAGCGGGCACGTAGTAATACTTGGGGACAACAGGGCACCCTGGGGACAGCAAGCACAGCCAGTGAGTGATTATCACTGCCCTCAATACCTGACTGCAGCCCTCTAATAGAGCTGAAGTGGATCCAAACCAGGAAATATTGCACCCCAGTAACAGTTTGAACAGAGATTGTCATTCATTGTTATCTCTGCAGTGAGGAATCCCAGGGCAATGTTAAACTACTTTATATTTCACCAGACATTTCCTCAGAATTTCTTCCCAGAACAGGCATGCTGTCTGTGCAGGACCTTCTGTGCAAACTAAAAAAAAAAGAAGTCACCTGAAGGAAAATGCAGTTCAGTTAAGAAGCCTTAACCAAAAGCAGTGAAAGCTGGGTCCCAGTGGAACACTCAGTGTGTTGTGTGCCCCAGTTAACACAGGCTCAGCATCAGACAACGCTTTCCAACTAAAATTCCTGCTCAAAAAGAGTCCACTCAGGTTTGGATAATTTTATCAATCAAATGTTTAAAATGAGCACTTGAATCTTGAAACATCATGAAACAAAATGGCATCACTTCTTTACTAGAAGATACATACTTTGTATCTAGAATTATGCCACAGGTATTGCTGATCTTTGTAGACTTTATTTCAAAACTTTTTAAGTGGACATGCATCAGGAATTTAGAGACATGATTACAAATGATTGACCTAATTATATGAAATTGAAAAGCAAATTAATATGCTTCCTCGATAATTAAATTCCACCTTAACTGCTCTACTCTTGAATTAATTTGGATAAAGAACAGGTGATAAACAGAAAAAAATCTGTAGTGTCTTACTATTTGTTTAGGAAAAAAAATTACTGGGAAGATGCAGAGAAAAAATGGAAAAGTAACAGTTATTAGAGATATTAGATTCAAATGAGTGAGGCACCAAAACACACCCAGAAATTTTAAGATGTGACATTTGTGATGACTTGCAACAAAAGGAACCACAAGATAAATTTAGTGTCCACAAACCTTCACACACTCATTAGCAATCAGAAAAAAGCAACAAACAGCAAGAAAAATTGCTACATGATGCAAATTTGGTAAGGGAGTGTTTGACTGCCTTACAGAAATTAGTTCACTTCAAAAAGTTTAAAGAACAAGGCATATTCTGCATCCACTTGTGTAACTGTGCCACAGATGTAAGAACAGGTGACTGAAATGCTGACTTTTAAAACTGGATTGTTCTGTTCTCAGGCCATTTCTTTCCTCCCACTCAAACTTATGGTCTTTTTCTTTTTTTTAACTGAATTTTGGATGGCTGTGGCTGTGAGCCACCACGAGCCTCGTTTGCAGTGCCACAAAAATTCTGAAGCCACCCATTTAAATAAAAGAAAAAAAATGATTGTGTAGCCATTTTCCCAGCTCTAAACTAGAAGCAATTTCATGTGCATATACCAAATTCTTTTTTAGAGCTTGCAACACTAAGTGACAATGAATGGTAAGAGTAATTCTCAAGTGGGTCCAGGTGGGACATTGTTTCAATCTGACTGCTGGTAGTTAATATTTTCCTAAAAAGTAGAAGTGAACTGTGTAAACAATGAAGCAGAGGTGCAAGAGGGGAGGAAGGAGTGGGCACAGTGTAAATCTTACTTTAGTATCAGTAGCATATTTCCAGAAAAATGTTACTTTTATTATCACACTTTATGAGGCAATGTATCTACATAAAAGTGGTTATTTCAGATTTAGTATTTTGCCATTAGGAAACATGGTGATTTTTTTACTTCTCATTTGCTCTGACCACAATATACATTAATAGAAAACTCAGGATTTTTATAATTTCAGGTTGATAAAAAGCTGCAATTGTTTCAGAAGAACAATTTCCAGATAATACCTTCAGGTGTATGTTGAAGCAAAGGGTCCAGAAGATCCTGATATTCCTTTACTTGTGTAGGATTTCCTCTAAAAACACCTAAAAATAACCAAACAATAATTGATTTAATGGAAGAAATAATTATTCCATGACCTCAAAGTCATGGAGGAAGAAAATGAGGAAGAAAAAAGAAATAAATGAGGAAGAAAAAAGAAATCCAGTGTTTACTTTTCAAAATTAAATATTAAGTGCCAACACACTAACTGATTCATGAAAAGTAAAAGACTGAGCTGAAGATCACACCAGTCAACGCCCTGATGCTGCTTTTGGGGAGACACTGTTATGTTTGGCACTACCACTCCCTTCAAAGTTGTTTTAGCAGAACTTCCCAAGATGAATCTAATGAATACTAGCATGATTATTGTTCAGTTCATGGGAAGTTCTTAAATGAAAATACATATTAACATTATAAAACCCATTTCTGTTCAAAAAGAAAAAATGGATCTATTTGACAAGCAAGGTGATGTTTTAAAGTAGAATAATTTTTAACATACAAAGGGGAACGAGCTAGATGAAAACTTTGCATTATAAATCTTATACTAATATTCCCTTTTTCAACCACCAAATTTTTTTTTTCTTTCCATGGCTCTTCAACACTCCATCCAAACCCAAAGCTAGACAAGTATTGTTCAGTACATTTTCAAATATCCCTGAGTATATATACAGGAATATTTAGAGTTGCCAAGAGACACAAATGTAATCAAAGTTTGCACACAAAAAGGTGTGTTTCAAGTGACACACTGAACATTTCAAAACACTCAAGGATACTCATGACAGGAGCAATCTCTGCTCCTTCCACATCATTGTCTTTTTGCCATTGCTGTGTATACAGTTCAGATTTTACACTAGGGAAGCTTGTGGATTTGGATATATTCATTCAAAATCTACTAACAGAATTGTTCTACTTCCTGAAAGCGTGGTCCAGGCAAAAAGGACAAGGACAGTATGTGCAAAGTATATATATTTTAGGGGTTTTTGTTAACAAGAAGCATAAAATGCTTTTTCTATTCTTTTGTTAACCTCAGTTGAAGATGACTATCTTTTTGTTCTCCAAACTGCAAGTGGGCAGCATTAAATGTCAGCACCTTTCTCCTCAGTTTTGGGCCTCACTCTTTGAAAAATGTCAAACATTTCTTTAGAAATACCAATTGTGAAACCTTATTATATCTTCAAAGACAATATTTTAATCTGTGGGTGGCCGCAGAGGAGTCGAGGCCAACGGCAGATTTCTGTGCCCCTCACTGTCTTTAGCTGAAAACTATTCAACATGCTACAGGAGAAAGAAAAGATGGACAGATTTTAATCCATTTAAAAATCTTTTTGACAGTTTTAACTCTCTCCTCATGCTCTTCTTCAGACTTCTGTTCTATGCAAGTTGTAGCTTCCATCCTGAGATCACCCCGTGAGCTCCTCTGGTGTGTCTCCTGTCCTCATGCCAAGACCGAGGTAATGTCGTTTTTGTTGTTCTTGTTTTGATTTTTTTATTTTGCTTTATTATTCAATCAGACTGATTATTTGAAAAATCGTGGCCAGTGGGAAACTAAACCTTTCCTGGTTCCCTTTCTTTTCTGAATTCTGATTCAATTGCCACACAATGCTCCACTTGTGCACACTGGTGCACACTGAGTGTGGCAGTGTGTTCTCCCTCCCTTTTCTTTCCCGTGCTGCTGTGAAGTTTCTGATACATCTGAAAGTTTTTCAGGCTTAAAAGGCAATGCCACAGATTGAAGCTTTTAAGAAACCCTTATTGAGTTATATTCTAAAAACAGTTCACATTAGAATTGCTGAAATACAGTGGGTTGGGATGCTTGGGGTTTTGTAACCCAGGAGGCAGAACTCTCAATGAGGTATTTCGTGTCACTGCATAATGGTTTATTTTGGCAGGACAGGAAAATAATTTTATGTTTCCTCTAAAAGCTCATCTCTCTAATGCCTTTAAGGAACAGGAATGTAAAGCTACACTTACCA
This sequence comes from Trochalopteron elliotii, assembly GCA_024734555.1. NCBI lineage: Eukaryota > Metazoa > Chordata > Aves > Passeriformes > Leiothrichidae > Trochalopteron > Trochalopteron elliotii. Next base: position 5,841,927 of record JANPWX010000087.1, read on the forward strand.
TCAATTATCATAAAAATAAAAAACAGAGGGAATTCACACTCAATGCCATCAAAAAGCTGCAAAGAAGAAAAAATTCATCAGACATTTCATCATTTTCATTTAAGGAAATATATCTGAATTATCCTGTAGAGTAATTTCCAAGCAACAAAAGACAAACATGAATGCAAAAATAATTTAGTATATTTAGTATCACTTTTTAATTCTGTGGGCACTTTAACTGTGCCTTTACATCTGTTGTGGCTCATCATCAAGCAGAATATTTAAATAATCTACTTTTTTTTTTTTTCCACAGAGAAACTATGGGGGGAAAAAGAAATAAATTTTCATTTAGATAACCTTAACTGATAAATACTGTGATCAAAAGCAAAATTGTTTTCCATACACTCAGACTGTAGTCAGCTGTGAAATTAAATGAAATGATAAATAATTTCCTTATTTGTTATGTGAAATCAACTGTACCCTACGTGTAAATGAAAGCACATTCATTACAAAACAAGCCCATGACTCAATGCTGACTTAGCAATGTCTGAAAGCTGCACATGCAAATAACAGAAGGCACCTCAAGCCCTTAGGAATGCCTGTGCAATTCCAATTGCAGTTGCAGCAGCTGCAGGGGTGGCAGGGCTGGGCAGGGCAGTACCTTGATCTCTGCTGGTTTATAATAACGCCGCGATCTGTCCTCCAGCGCCGTCCTGTACCCGTCCCTCAGAAACCTCTTAAACCCGTATTTGCCCTTCAACTTCCTAATAATTTTATCTAGTGTTTGACCAAACAGAACCTCATCATCCAAAGCAAATCCAGGATAACTAAGGCAGGGCAGAAGAGCTGCATCAGTGTTCTGTAGGAGAGGAGGACACAGGACATTACAGATTTAATTAGATCCCTGACAATTATTTGATGCACAAACAAAGACTGTTTAACTTACTAAGTGAAATATACATTTGGAGCATTATCTTATCAAAATCATAGTGCTAATACAGGAAAATAGTGTGCAAAATTAGACTTCTTAGGAAGTATCAGGATAAACTACAAACCAAATGTGCAGATATACAATTTAGGAGATAACTCATTTAACCCAGAGTGTCACCTGTTTTACAGCTGATAATGTGCAGGCACAATTGAAAACATTATAAAACTTTGGGGTTTGGGATTTTTTTGTTTGTTTTTTAAATACATTCTCCAGATTATTCCTCGAGGAAAACACAAACATTTGGGTGTCATATGCTCAAAAAGAAGCACAAATATTTCATAAAGGTGCAATGCTGAGAAGTACCTATGATTAAATCATCATTTCTGAACAACTTTTTCAGAAATATTCTTAGGGTGCTGGAACAAACAAGACTATCTGATTTACAATTACGAAGATAAGGGAATAATTCCAGGAAAAAATATGAGCCACATTCTCAGGAACCATGTGGATCTTTTATGAATTAAAAACACAAGAAAAATTACTAACTAGAGCATCACCTCTACAGGTAAGCTTCCAGAAACACACAAAAAATATTATTTTCTGCTGATATAGCCAAGATATTTAACTATTTAAAACTTCTACCAATATGACTGACATGAATCCATAAAAGGAAGAAAAGAAGACAAAGATTTCTATGGGATAAAATCAGCTCCTGTTGGAATATTTCAAGTCTCCAGCAAATAACAAACAGCAAGAGTTCTGAAAGACCATTTGACTATAAAAAAGTAGCTGACAGTGCCTTTTATTTTAATTATCCAGCACTACAACTCTGCTATAATTCTTCTAGACAATAAGTAAACTATTAATGTTTAAGATTAATAGCCTGTTTCATGAACAAAACTGCTACTATATTCCAGAATGAATAAAAAAGCAAAACCCTATTATCACTCATTTTAAACTACTGATTCTCTAACACCAAATTTACGTTTGAGGCTAGCACTGAAATAGATGTTTTTTAACTAATCTATACTTATGTCACTTAGATTTACTCACTAAGGAAATACATTTGTAATGGTAATTTAGAACAACAAGAAATTGTTCATATTCAGCAATTTATGATAAGCCAACCTTAAAGTTTTTTTTCCTAGACAAAAGAAATAATTAAAGCTAAAACAAAGGGTTTCAAAAGTGCAGACACAGTGTATAGTGGAAACTAGGCCAAAAGAAAAACAAATCCCCAAGGCTGCAAATCTCACTTAAGTTATTTCAAATTTTATTTTAAAATTGTCTAGAAAGCTACCAAGAGGTTACCATTTTAATCTAAATATTAAAAAAATAAAGAGCACCATTGTAATTCCTGTTCACAAAAACAACTACATCACAGTGACACTAAAAAAGCAAAAATTTAACACCTTCCCAGCAAATTTCACCTTTATCAAGCAGATCAGAAGGTCCATCATATAACTAAAAATTCATATCCACTTGTTTTCTCCACACCCTGTTGAGGTGAATTTCTTTTAATGACTTACATGAGACCTTGACTCCCGGGGCAGCAACGAGCACAGGGTCTGTCTGTTCCTGTTATGGGCATCAAAATCCACAAATATGACAGACCAAGAGCAGCCCTGTGAACACAACATTGCATTGTTTGAGGCAAAGGGAAGAAGGTTTCTGCATCCTGCTGAAACTCACTGGTTCTGGATTTCATTTGGGTTATGTTGGCAGTGCTTGGTAGCTGAAAATTTTAATCAGAAAACATAGCACGACATCAAGTCAAAAATATTTTGATTTTTAAATATACTGAAGTATGGCCAAAATTAGATGGTTTATCACTGATTAGTAATTACATGATTCATTCAAGCTATTAACTTTCCTATTAATTCTTGAAAAATGAGGCCTGTATTAAGGACAAACAAAAAAGAGTAGCTGTTCTTCCCTGCTCTTTATTTTACTAGGGTAAACAAAACCCTAAACAATTTTTTCCACTGTCCTCATGGAAAATAATATTTTCTCAGTCATTCTAGGAAGATATACAGTGACTAGTGCTGCAATGTACACAAATAATCACATTGGCTATGATGATTTGTTAACTTTCTTCTTAGTGCAGATTCTGATTATTCACAAATCTCTAAACTCATCTACAAACCCTGAACACAACCTACACATGTAGTTCCAAAGTCTGTGCTGCAGGGAAGGATTCTCTGGGGATTCAGGAGTAGGCTCATTTGCATTTCATAAACCCACAAGCACCTTGTTTGACAAATGAACTATTTTTCACTTCTCTAAAGACTGTAAACTTCTGGAATAAGAACACCTTAGAGAGACTAGATTTAGGAAAAAAAAAATCAAAATTGTTTTTGCCCAAGCCAATAGAGGGCGTGCAGCTCATACACAAACAACTCTGCCCAGGTCAGCCTTTAACACGCTCCTCTTGCTGTGAGCAGGGGTCCCCCAGCAGTGATTTCTGCAGGTTGTGCCTGTGCAGCTGCAGGTGCAAATAAGTCTCTTGAGGGGCTCAAGGGGATTTCTCAAAGCCACTGGAACACAGCTGGAGCTAAGCACAAAGGCAAACTCTGCATGGACTGAAGGTCAAAATGGATTCTGTTAATGCCAACTACAGATCTCGGAAATAAACTCTCAAAGTATTTAAACTGGCATTGCTTCAGCAATTTATTCATCCATTTCAGAATTCAGCCAAAAAAAAAATTGAAAAAAACCTCAACAGCCACATTTAGTGGTGCTTGAAACTGTTGGGAGGGTAAAGATTACAGATAAATATCATTTCTGAAAGAATAACAGTGCATGTAGAGTGTCTGATCATTACTGAAGATCCTTACTACCTCCTGGTTCTGAACACTTGACATCAGCTTTTAAAATTTATGGCATCTCTCTTCCACATATACAGTTTTCTAAACCACTAATTTGGAAGAGTATTCTTTTATTTTAGCTACAGACCACTGTAGGTATAGCAGCAAAAAGAAAGATGCACATAGAAGGGGAATACACAGGAGATATAAAAGTCTCAGAAAAGGCTTGCACTCCTAATGGATCCAAGCCACGTGGAAGGATGAGAGGAGACTTTACGGCTCTGCAACACACAGAAATTAAAAGCAGGTAAGAAAGTGAGATTATAGAAAAGCAGCTTGTTTAAAGTCTTGATCCAAAGCACATGAAGGAAGCAGACAAAAGGAAGGTAATGCTTGAAGGTGGAGGCATATTCTAGTATCAGCAACAGATAAAGTTCTGAAGAAAAAACATTTTCGCAACAAAATTCTTTTTCAGACTAAGCTGCAACCACTTTAGAATTTTTCTAAGGAAAAATTCCAAATGATTCTTGATAGTAAGGGCACTCATGATTTTATCAGATAAATCCTGTACCTGAAACAGCAGCAATCAGTTTGCAAACTAACTTTCTCTAAAGCTGGAACCTAACAAACTGTGCTAGATACTTCTAAATATCCTCTGATCCACCCTGTAAATCGTTATTGCTACCAAAAAGGAGGGAAAACAAACACTTCCATTACCTGTTTTCCAAAGAGATTGAAACCATTAATTGCTTCTAAAGCTGCTTTTGCCAGTCCCACAGAGCTGAGGAGAAAAACAAAAGAAAAACCCAGAGGTATTACAATTCAAGCCCAGGCTAAAACCTCACACACTTGACAGCTTTCAGTGTCATGATCTTTTCTTGATTTGAATTTCGTGCTTAACCTTTATGTTAATAAAATGATGATGCAGCAGATTTGGGGTTGTTTCAGTGGTAGGTTGTTTTTTCTTTTCTCTGAAATACTACTCAGCGTTTTTATTTTTCTTCAAATGTCAGAGACCATCTGGCAAAAGAACTTCTGTTCTCACCTCACTATCAGACACCTGGCATTATGTATTTCGAGGTCTCACTAATAGTGCAGAGACAGAGGATTTACTTCAGCACATTTTTTCAAACCAGCTCTCAAGCACCAAACTTTAAAAGACTGATTTCTAGCTTTCAATATAATAAAAGAACTCATCAATCTGAATTCACAACAGAAGGATTTTCTGATGTCAACCATGAAGTGACATATCTTTTATTTTGCTTCATCACAAAGAAAACAGGACCCAGAAATTCCATCAACAAGACTTCAAGTTAGCACTCACATTTTAAGACACTATGGATTAAAATTGCTAATAATTATATCATTTAAAAATCAAATTCTATATTAAAATATTTTATTAACTACTATGTAAATTCTACAGCATAAATAAAAATATACATTTTAACAAAGTCTTTTCATTAATAAAGTGTAGTTTTCTGTTCTGGTTGTAAGTATTTAAAAAAAAGTGAAGAAGAGTTCTTCTTTCAGTTTCACTCCTCTCTTTTCTCAGTTTTAAAGAACACATAATTATAGATAGGCCAACTTTACTTATGTCCATTCAACTGCAGTAAAGTACTACAGCATTAACATACACAGGCAACACCACATTTTTTGCATGTTGATTTCAAAATTCCAGACATTACAGTCACAGGGCAGCTAAAAGTAAAATGTTACATGAGCTGTTTCCCAACAGTGCCAGAGTTCACAAAGAAAGTGTAACAGTCCCAGGTTTCTGACACTTCTGTCCAATGCAAACCCTCAGGTAGGGAAAGGCCTTTGCTCTGCTCCCTCAGTGGTGACAGACAAGTGCAGGCCTGCAAATACTCCAGAGGTCCAGCTCATTGAACAAACACCTTTTACATTCTCTTAGGAAGTCTGGCAAAACAGACCCAGAGCACCAAGTGAAACAAATGCTTTGTTTTGTTTATAAAATTAATTAATGAAACACTGAGTTATAATAAATATTCAGATAATAAGCACTAATAATTCCTCACTTCTATGTAAGAGGAGTTGTGACTCTACTGACAAACAACTTCATCATCCAACCCCCCCCCCCCACTAAAAAATTTACAACAATTTAATTGGCAGAAATCTGCAAACACAGACTGTGCTTCAATCATTATTTTTCTATACTCCATGCAGCACTCTGGGATGGAAGCAAACATTTTACCTTACCCTAAATAAACTGATTTTTACTATCTCTTCATGTAAAATACAAAGGTTCAAATGATTACTAACAAATCCATATTTTAAATATGGGGTCTAATTATGATCACACAGAAAATATTGAAGATAATGAAAACAATTCAATGCAGTTACAGAATTTGGCTTTTTAAGTATTTCTTTACCTGCATTGGTTCTAATATTAGAAATACTTTAGACTGTTTTCACACGTTATCATTTATAAAGCCCCATGTTCCTTTCTGAAACACTGCCAGAAATAATACTCCTGGGCTTCAGTTTTAATTGTTCAACAAGAGAAACCTGACCAGCTTAACCACAGCCTGCTCTGAGCAGCTGCCTCTGTCTGATGTCTTCTGATGCTGAAAGCTTTAAGAGCTGGAGAATGAGATGAAGTAATAAACTGAACTCAGAAGAGCTGGGAACGTAATTATTTTTCTGGCTTTGTTTCAAATACCTAGAAAAAAAAGGTAATTGTTCTAAAAATTGCTCTTTTCTAATTATCACCTAGCCATTGATCAAATAAATTGGCATGATGACTCAGAACAGAACTTTTCAGAGGAATTCAGTATTATTATCCAACTGCATATACAGAAGATAAAAATCAGAGAAATCCTGCACAGTGGGGGCTGTATCACATGTTAAAATCTCATATTTCTCTTTCAAGTAACAGTCCTACTATCAACATGATATATTTTCAGACTAAGAAAAAAATTACTGACAAAAGGTAGAGAAGTAATAAATGTTCAATTGGAATTCAGATAACATAAAACTACTCAATCTGTCTACAAAATAGGATGGTACTGCTTGAAAAAAATTCAAGGCAAACATGTATTACTTCCTTGAAATCATCTCTACTTTGCAGACTCAATCGTTATTCTATAATAAGACTAATTTAATAATTTACTATAATTCATCAGCATTTTTCTACCTCTAGTTATTGAAAGCCCCTGGAGACTTCACTACTCTCATTTGCCAGTGACCATATAAACATCCCAACATTGTCAATCACTCCCTTCACCACACACACAAGTACTACTTAGATTATCAAAAGTTTTACAGGTAAATGACAAGAGCAAGTCACTTTAAAAGAAAAAAGAAGTGTGTGAACAGCCTTTGTATCAAGTGTGTCTTTACAAGAGTGAACAATCACACAGCACAGGGCACTTCAGGACTGTGGTAACACTTCACACTTGTTTCATTCCTACTGATTAATGCCTTCCTGTTGGGCAAATTGCTAAAGAAGTTCTGTAATAAGCATTATGCTTCTGTCTTTGTACAGAAAATACATTCCTCATACTCTACAATTTAGTAACAAAAGAAATGGAGTGTCTTAACAGAATGAATTAATGGGAAAATGTATTTTAATAAATGTGTTCCTTCCTCCACTCATTAAGCCACTATGAACAGACTGTACTGACCTGTGGGGCTCTGCCTGGAGAAAAAGGTGTTTACTTGGAGATGGGCCCAAAATAAAACCTCACCCAAACCCTCATAAAATATTCCTCTGAAAATTTCACTGGATCATTAAATCGTTGGCCAGAAGGGACATATGGAACTCATCCAGCCCAACACAAAACCTCACTTGAAGCCTGATATCATAACCAAGACCAATTTTAGTAAACCACAGCCAGACAAGCTTCACAAACCTCCAAGGATGGAGATTCTGTTTTGAGCATCCTGCTCTTTCCTTCTCTGTGCTTCAAATGAAAAGGTTTCTTTTTAATGTCTCCACTGAACCTCACCCGGTGCAATCCTCTGACTTTACTGGAGCTGCCAATTATTTTAACATGTCAAGGATTATCAAGAGCAGCCTTGCAATCACAATGCCACGGGTAACATTTGACCTTGAGCCATATTTAGGGCAGGGGAAGATGAGACTAACCCAGAGAAACCATTTCCAGCTTGCTAGAAGAGATTTACTAAATGTATTTAAACAACATTCATAATTCTCACTGCTTTTTAATTATTGGATTTGTCCCCTCAGCAAAATACCTGAGGGCAAACACTAAAATTTGCATATTTTTAGCAAATGTAAACCAAAATACACCTTCAAGTATATCCACCCTTAATCCTCTTTCTGTTCAATTTCTTGCCTCCATCCCAGTGCTGTGCATTTCAACTGGCACATCAAGCACCACAGAGAATGCGAAAAATAAGCAAATGAGAAAGAATTTCTACATCACTAATAATTTTGTAACTATATAACCCAAACTAGAACAAGGAAGGACAGCACTACAGCAATGTGCTGTATAGTCCAGAGAAGAGCAAGAGGGAGGCTCTGCAGTTCCAGATTTGGAATATGAGGCTGCTGCACTTTGGCAATTTCCTAATTCTCACAGTGCATATGGGAGGTGTCAGAGGCACCTTGCAGATCCCTGCAGAGCAGCTTGATCCAACAGCTCCAGGACAAATTAATTTTTGTGAAGTTCAGCCGTATGGGAAGGGATCACACTACAATAAAAGCTGTTACAAATCTTGCCTTTGAACCAATAAAAGACATCAATTTGCATACATCAGTGAAGACGTGCTCCACAGAGTGTTCTGCTATTTATCATTTATCAGAAGTGTTTGGAGCTGTACTGTGAGAGAACACCGAGACTGTGAAGGCTTAAAACATCTGCATCTTTTAACATGGGCCATAATGTGCAGCTATTATTCACAGACTGTATAATATCTTCTTTGAACAGAAAGCCTCTTTCAATAAAGGACAAGATTTACCTACTCATTCTGAAAGCAAACACCCTGTATGGAGATTTCCAGCAGAGGCTTTACAGGTCAGGAGTGCACCATCCTTAACACTGACCCCAAAGGAGCACTTTGGGGTCCATAATCACAGAACCCACATATACATCACTTGTGAGTAGACCTGATACTCATAACTGCTTCATCAATTTAGAACAAAAGGGGTTTTATAGCTCTCTTTGGTAGATACAATTGGAACACAAAGTATAAAGAATATTTCAGTGTACCCAGGGCTTTCTTCAATAACATCTAAATAAGTCCTTTGATGCATGTTCCCCTTCCATTTTTCCCTGATTTATGAGAACCAGGGAAATTGCCTACCAGCTTTCTACAGTGAAGCAGAGTATCCACATGTACACAAAGCAAGATAAATAGGGGCAATACTTGTTTCTGATGACCAAAGTCTACTTCTTAAATTGGGACCAAGCTCTGTGCTTCCCTTTGTGCTAGCTCAATGATCTGTTAGATTGGCCCAGTCCATCTCACAAAACTTTTACCCTTAGAAAAACCAACCTATAAATGTCAGTCTAGATTAAGACAAAACAACATGCCTATTTCCATCTGTTTAAAAGATGCTCAGTTTTCTCTGGAGGAAATTCACATATTGAATAACCAGAATGCTGCAAACAACAGGAGACACAGGAGTGTCAGTGCTCCTTTTGCACATTTCTACATGGTGAGATGTGGAAAGAAGCATTTGATTCTCTATGTGAATGCTCATGTAGTCTGGCATTGAACAATTTTACAGACACAACAGGAGAAAAGAAAACTAGCAGAGCAATAAAACATTGTATAACAACAACTTGGATTTTTTAGCTCTCATATTGATACAAAAGTTCTACAAAAGCCCTGAAAAAACCACCTAAACTAGGAATTTTGCTGCAAGGACATGTTGCTGTACCTATAGGTTAAAGTATACATGCCTGTATGTGGACTAAAAAAAAATAATTGATTCTCAATTGAGAACACAGATTTCTTTGGCAATATTGAAGACTGGAAGAAATGCATATTCTTTGCAAGCCCTTGATAATTAGGATGGTCAACAATGTTTTAAAAACCCTAATATATCCAGGCTATAGCCATTTATATGATTAAAAAAACCTCAGAAGTGAAAAAGTGAAAAAATAATAGTCACACTAGAAAAATCAAGTTGTCAGATTGCAGATTTGATCCTTCAAGGCAGACAGACACGAGCAACTCCTCTGAGGTGAGCAGGACAAGTACAGCATTAAAATGCTGCCAGCATTGCTCCCTGACCCTGACAGGGCCCAGAAGAACTGGGAGAAGACCTTGGGACTAAGCTGCTCTCCAGTGTCCAGCATCTTCTTTCCACCATGGTGGAGACAAGAAAATCTAAAAAGCAGGATATTCCTGACCAGTTTTGTGAACCCCATTTCAATCCCACTGCACATGCCTCAAGACCCTGAGCTGTTCTGAACACAAATTTCAGAATTATATGCAATGCAGCTGCATGTAATTATTGGAATTTGAATACTCAAACAGCTAAGCATCCATGTGGTTATTTCAGCATGCATACCATGATGAAATTATCTTCACATTTTCCCAAAATACATCCCTCAGTCTTTAGAGAACCTTAATTTATTTCAAACAGTATTTTCATTATTATTTTTAGCTCACCCCATGAATTCTTTTCATTCATTTACTCACTTTGACTAAAAGGGCTCCATTTGCTCACCTACCTTGAGTGCAGCTCTGGACTGCCATTGTTGTATTTGCTGCCTCTTTCCCAGACACCAAAATCTGGCACACGATAGGCTCTCTCCACACAAAACACAAGATTCTGGATAAAGGACACCTACAGGAAAGAAAAGTGACTGAAGGAAAATGAAAGCACAGTTTTTCTGGTTTTTCCAAAAGACAAAGCTGCTATTCCTTGTAACTGTTCTTTCCTTCCTTTTCTGTCTTAACCCAAAGAATGATGTTCCCAAGTGCAAATATTCTCTTTAAAACCAGTTCTTAACCACAGTATGTTAAGAGCTGTCCCAAACGAAGTGCCAATGTGAATTTATGCAAAAGTTCCAACAAATGTAGGGATAAAAATTATTTCATATTCAAGACACATATTTTATGAGCTCCAAAAAGGTGATATTTTGATCTTTTCAAAAAAAATTTATCCTAACAACATCAGAAACCACAACAAAATTATAACACAGAAATCTTGGTGCTTTTTCTTAATTCATTTTAAGAAAATTGATATGCCACAGTTTTATTAAATTAGCTCCAGATAATACATATTTATGCAGATTCAAACACACTCTTTTATAAACACAAATAAAACTCTAAACCAATTTATTATAATTAAAATCTTTGCTTAGACCAACACATTTCAACTGAATACCAAGGTACTGAAGGGTATTTTAAGGTACTTAAGGTGTATTCAACTACAGCTAAGGACTTATTTAAGCAGATAATTTTTCCTGATTTACACTGTTGAAAGACATTTGGAGTTGCCTGACTG
>JANPWX010000087.1:5853100-5870053 GCA_024734555.1 Trochalopteron elliotii
GTCACACTGCCACAGCCACACTGCCACATCCCCACATTGCCACACCCGCATTGCCACACCCACACTGCCACATGCATGCCACTGCCACATCCACACAGCCACAGCCACCTGCCACACAGCCACATCCCCACGGCCACATGCATGCCACTGCCACATGCCCATGGCCACAGCCACATCCCCCATGGCCACAGCCACATCCACACTGCCACAGCCACACGGCCACATCCCCATGGCCACAGCCACACAGCCACATCCACACTGCCACAGCCACATCCACACTGCCCCATCCCCATGGCCACATCCACACGGACACTGCCACTGCCACATCCCCATGGCCACAGCCACACAGCCACATCCCCACTCCCACTGCCACATCCTCTAGACACACCGGGAACCTTGGACATCTCATCATCATGTGGTGTTAACATATTCTGACAATTGCTGAAGCCACACAGAGCCCAACAGAATGTGCAGGTCTGTGGTTAAAAAAAAAAAAAATCTATGAAACTCCACAGTGCAGAGATTTTGTTGTTAGAAAAACAACATCGTGGCAAGGAAGTGGAGAACATCCACTGACTGGAGTCTATAAACATGTACTTTTTCTGCAGAATCTGTAATTAAATGCAAACATCTAGAGGATAACATAAATTATATATCAAGCTAATTAAATACTTAATTATATACATTTGCCTCCTCACAGATATAAAGACAGTTCAGAGAAAATAATATAGACCTATCATATGATCTAACTAGGAAATAAAAAAGACATGTTGCAGCATTTAGTTTTCTAATTATATAAAAAAAGATTACTGAAGACATATGTTCTAGAAAAATAATGCAAATTCACTATTACTGGAAAAAATCTCTTTTTTTTTTAATAGTAGTACTGCAAGCACATTTAAGCTTTTTAAGGCAATACAGCAGCAGCTACCAAACAGATCAGAGTAAATTCAAACAAATCCAGATTAAGAAAACTGGAGAAAAAAAGAATTAAAAAAAAGTATATACATCTGTGTTTTCCATTCCAGTTCCAAAACATAACCTCATTTTAGAGCAGGCCAGCAGGTTGTCCTGACATGACTTGTACTCCAGCCAAGGCTATTATTATCTTATTTACAGAAGAGTTAACACTCTCTATAAACATCTCTTACTGTGATATAAAATTATTTTAGTTTCAATTAAAGACACAGCAAAACTTCTTAACACCCAAAGGTTCACATGTGTTTGAAGAAAGCCCTGCAGCTTCCCTGAAAATTAACCCCATGATTTCTTGGACTGAGTTTTCATTGGACAGGATGCACTGACTGAGGGTTTCAAATAATGTGAAAAGTGAGAACAATGTCAGTAGAAGTTAATTGTCCTAACAGAGCTTTTAATTCTTGACCTTTTAGCTACCAGAAATAGCAGAGAACTATAAAACTTTCAATGTCATATCACATTTATTCTTTGCACAGCTAACAATTTTTTAGCTATTATTTCACTATCCATTCATTCCATAACTTTTTCTGAGTTCCATTCAAAGCATAAAATACCTGCAGTGTATTTTCAGGATAATTACTTTACAGTTGGTAATGAAATAAAACCCAGAAAAAATACAAACAATTTGAAGCATGTTTTAGGACAGGAAATCGATTTGTACCTCATCTGTGTTGTAGATAATCTGCAGCCCCGAGGAGATCATCTCAACCAAATAGAGGAGAAATAATGACAGAGCATTGATCTGGAGTAATTAAACACAGAAAGGAAACTATAATTAACTGTATGTTTATTGGAGTCAAGCAAACAAAACAAATGCAGTATAATTCACTAACAAAGATTGTCCCACTATAACACATTTCTGCTTCTTCAAAAATCCTGGATCTAATGATGTGGAAACAATCAATAGGAAAAGATGGCACAAACAAGCATTGTCCTCTAGAACTTCTGATGCTTTATGATTTTTAAATTTCAAACTGTGCTAGGAAAATATTCTCCCTTAGGCACACTGCTCTGACCCACAGGTAATCACTTTGGTCACAAGCTGTTTTCATGTTTACATACATGACAGCTCACTAACAGGTAGGTAACCAGAAAGACAAGCAGTATGCTGAATAGTGCACAGCACACCTAGAAAGCAAATCACTTCAGTCAGGGTGGGAATTTTGGCATTAGCAGCTGACAAGAGGAGAATTACAACATCCAGATATGACCAGATATGTGAAAAACTATATTTTTTTTTTTACCCATACACAGCATTTATTGTTAACAGTAATTAACTTTGTAATTAGTCATGGAGGAATCAAAGGAAACTGCTGGTTTGGTTTTTTATTACAGAACTTTCCTATACTTAGGAACTTCAGTAGAGAAACTAAGTTTATTACAGTATGAGGTATAAAACTTCAATCTCATTACATGAAATTTAAAGAAACCATCTAGAACAAAAAAAGTGGATTCTTACCTGGAATACAGAAGATTAAAAATTAGGTCCAAATTCTAAAAATCCATAAATATTTAAAGACAACTGACTTCATTGTCTTAAAACAAACTGAAAAGCACCGAGTACAGCAATAAGGGCTACATAATATATTCAATTTTTCCCAGCTGAGCCCTCTCAGTTACTCTGTACTCCTGTCTCCATAGAGCTGAAAACCCTCTAATTTTTGAGGTATGCAGATGACAGATGGGAATGTGCATTTATGTTTATAGGAAGGGTTGAGCTGCCACAAAAAACATATTTTAAACTGTCATACAGTGCTTCTCAGGTCCCCAAATTGTCTCCTCCTATAAATAAAACATGTGCCTTTTCAGGAAATTTCACATAGTCCAAAATGCTAACTTAAGATAACTCCATAAAGCATTTTCCCCAGAACACACATTTCTGAATCCAACACACTTACTGTACAAACTATTTAAGTAATACTGTCACCAGGAAATGAAACAATCATCAACCTACTGTGTCAGTTCTGAATAATTTCACTAGCAATTTCTGAGCTAAAAAGTGTGTGCAGACTTATGGAATGCAAAGTAACAAGGTCATGAAAGCAAAGGTGGGTCTGCAAGTAAAGAGAAGGGGAAATAAAAAGAGTAAAGATTAAAACTCTGGAAAATGAGAGACAATGAAACAATCAGGGTATGCAATGAGTCTGACTAGCAACCACTATGCAAAGCAGTAAACAACAATTCCTAACTGTTGTCAGTGTACATTAAATGGATGAAAATTGCTCAAAATTATGGAAACTTAAACTGGGAATATTCACCCTAAGATTACGCTAAATCTTTCACTTTACTGACTATAACTTTTTTTTGCCAAGGATTATTTATTGACAGCCATCTGTTGGTCTCAAACAGAATCAAGTCTGTACACAACCAATCATCAACCTCTACAATCCCCCAGTTATTTCAGTACCTTCTGACCAAAACATACCATTCAGTTATGTCTCAAAACACTCTGTGCTTTTCAGCAGAAGATGCAAAAGGCAACTCAGTTTTACCACACAGAGCACATCTAACACAAATCTAACCAAACTGAGACAGCTGCATTATGGAAAAATGGAGACAACATTATTAAAAAATCAGCCAAACGTGGATTGACATCAACATGGATGTGTTACCTGAAGGTGACCATACTCCTCATGGGAGAAGACCTCATCTCCAGTGTGTGCATTGAACACAGAATGCAGACATGCAGATGGTTTGGGGTCTTGTTTAAATTTCTGAACCTAAAAGTGAATGAAAAGCAAAACATAAAAGCAAATGCAGTAATTTCAGTATATTTGGCAACCATATTACCATATTTATTTGGTATATTGGCAACCAATTCACCATATACCTTATTTGAATTATTATTACTATTGGTATTATTACCCAACTAAAAAATTTCTCGATTTGACCACCATGTAAACCTTATAATCAAGTGTCTTTTCAGATCAATTACTTTATAGCTGGTAACTAAATGAAACCAATATAACTCCATAACTTCTCAAGTCATGCTTTGCTCTCCAACAAATTTTAAAATTTTCTAACCATCATTGCCAGCACGTCATCCACATTTCACAGTATTTTCAACAGTGATGCTCTACCTTCATAAGGTTTTCTTCTCTATCAAGAAAACACAGCACGTGCCTCAGAAGAAGCAAATAAGTACTACATTGTGGAGTCTACTCCACAAATCCATCAAATATACTTCAGGTCATGACTTATATGTTCATTGGCAATAGAATACAACTCCTGCATTTTTGTACAAGCAGCAGCATTTGCTCAGGTCTTGTCTTGGGCACATATAATTCATATTATTAAAAAATATTTTCCTTTTACATGAGGCCACACATAGTCTCTCAGAATAAAGTCCATCTTGACCTCTGTCTGTTCGGTACCAGAACCTGTTTATTATTCCACTGTAGGAAAAGCATCTGTGGTAAACAAGGCAAAACCAGACAAGCAGTGTGCCAGCAGTGGGACACCTCTGTTAATTTAATGCTCATTATTCATATCTGGCACTCCCCATCCCCAAAACAAACAACTGCACATCAAAGAGAAAAGCAACAGCTCAAATGTCACAAGATCAATTTGGGTCAAGATTATTGAAAGATATGAGACTCTCAAGAAACAATCCAACTCCCCCAGAAAATACATGTCAGCATAAATACAAGTGACAATACAATACTTGCTTATCATTATTGTTACTGATACCACATACCTGTGGACTTCCCACTTCAGTTTGTGTGCTCAGCTGTGAAGGAAGCTATGGGCTTACATGAAAACTATTTGTAATAATACAGTTAAAAGTCACTGACCTGAAACTTAAAATAACCATATGGAATATATGTATTTAACTACTTCTAGATCCACTGCTAACCACTCTGCAAAATTTATCCACCATACCAAATTTTAAGAAGAAGGCCTGAATATTCAGAGTATATGCACAAGAGAATTCCAGGCTGAATAAACTAACTGTGCTGCAACACAAGTAGACTACTCTGTTTCCTTACTCATTTTGGATGTGCCCTTCTGAAGTTATGTCATTAAGTAAAATACTGCTGGAAAATGTCTGCTAAAGAAACCAAGCAAAACAATCAAAAATGACCACCTAGGTAAGGAGAACAACTGCAAACACTATAACCAAGATAACAGTGCAAAGAAAACTCTCCAGCCTTAACAAAAAGTAATTCCACATCTTTCCATTTTATCACTAAAAAGACAAACCCCCCCACAAGTACTAATGGTGTAATATTTAAACGGGACAAATAACTACAAAATGAACACAAAGGAGTTTCAAGTGTACCGTGCACTTTTCCTTCCCAAAATGCTCACATCTTCTACTCCCTAAAACGATGCTGCCACCTGACAGCAATGAAGCAGCTGTTCTGAGCTGGGGCACCCTAACACTGTGAATTTGATCTGTATTTAGGATTTGTTTTCCCAGTTTAATTAATCCCTGGGAGGGAGGCGAGCGCCGTGGCCACAGCGCGGTTTTACCTTATCGGCCTGGCGCATGTAGCAGTAGAGAATTCCCCTCATGCACTTTATGGCAGAATGCTCCAGCTCGTGGGTCCTTCCCTTGTCATCATCAATGCGCCTGGGTGAGAGAGATAACTCATAAAACAAATTGCAAATGCATTAGAGGGGGAAGAAAAAAGCAGAGATTAATGCTTTGGAATATTAAGTATTTAACTAACGCTGTTGCATAGTGGTGCCCTCACTCATATCTGCATATTTACAGCCCTAGTCATCCTTTCTCGTTAAAAATAATAAAAATAATCAAAGGGTTATTGTCTGGCAACTTACACAAGCATTCCTCTTTCAAAATTTAAGAATTAAAAAAAATCCTTTCTGATATTATAACATCCAGTCTCTTGCAAGTAAATCATTATTAGTACTAGCAAGAAGCCTGAATGCCCTGAACTCTCCTACTAGATTTAAAAGTATCCCCTGAGTATAATTTGCCAGAAGAACCTCTATTTTTAGTAGCATGCATTAATTCCACTGTAACAAATACTGGTACCAATTACATTATATGAAAACATGTTTACTTACCAAAAGTAGAGTGACATTTTTAACCTAGCACCTTCATAAATATTTTTACTGAGATTTGGAAATGCACCATTTCTCTATGGGTTTACACATCTATTTTTGATAAAGCTTCATCTTTTCAAACTTTCCCAGGGAACTGAATAAGAGAGGGAATGTAACCTGGCAGAGACACGAGTGCAGAGGTTATTCACCTGTAAGCAAGGGCCAATGCCCAGGCACAGGCAGCACAGTAAAGGCTGTCATGAACTTTTGCATTTTGGTTATTCCCAAAAGTCTTGGTAGGGAACAGACCTGTGGTTGGGCTTTGATGAAGCAGCAATGTTGATTTAACTGGAAGAAGGAAAGATAAAAAGGTTGTTAGCAACATCTGTATTTCTTCCAGTTTCTAAATAGATTTTCAGGAACAGATCAAGGTGTGAACAACCTGTTACAGCATGCACAAGATAAAATAAGGGAATGAAAGGTAAGGAGAAACACACACTGAATTTGTTACATTGTTTTTTCAGACAAATGTAGCAGAGTTTTTGAAGATAGTGAATATTTGGACTGTGAGTGAATCACCTAGCCTGGGCCTCAGATGAAGGCCTGTAAGGCCTTGAAGCCTGTGACGCAGCTAGAAATTCTTAGCCAAGTGTGGCGCAGTTAGAAATTAGCAGTTAAGGTGTCGGGGAAAGATAATAGGGTTGTGAAGGTCACTGAATAGATTTGTTAGTGGGCACGTGATAGCCACCTTAAGAGTTAGTAAAACAAAGTATGATGTCGTCTTTCTCTCTGCTGTATACCAATAGAGAGCTGCTGTGAATTGTAAACTATATGGAACTGTATAAATGTAGCCATCTTAGCTGAATAAAGTAGAACGTAGCTATTAACCATAGTGGCTTGATCTGCGTTCTCTCTATACTCCAACTTCCTTTTTATCTCAGGCCAAAACCCTGTTATAGACAAACTAGACCTTTTTACACAAAAACCCAGCAGTATTCAAAACTATTTCTATGACTCTGTTCTAGCACATCCCACTTTGTACAGAATTTCTACAAAGCAAGCCAGTAATTTCCTTTCTGTGAAAACAGAAGAAAAAAGTGACTACAGTATGTCAACTACCCCTTCAATCAGTTAAATGCTTAAACTTTCCAGAACTCTACATTCATAAAAATTACATTTTTAACTCAGGCCAGATGATTGTATTGATATTTATAAAAGTAGAGGGGAGTAAGTAAGGAGAAAGGACAACTACGATTATATAATTCAGTATCTTGATATGACTAAGACAGGAATTTTCAGGTTGCCAAAACTCAATTAGAAAAAATACTAAATATTAATTTAATTCTTTTTGTTCTTCAATATTTTGCATTTTGGAAATTGTTCTTCCTAAGGTTACATAATAACCAGAAGGCTACAAGATTGAAACTGGGCTTAATGCCCTCAAACATGACCTTTCTAACATTAATCTCTTCAGCATAAGACAGGAAAGCAGTTTTTTTCCACAGAAGTTGGAATTTATTGTTATCAAGCATCAATTTTAAGAAGGCCTCTTTATTGTCTGTGTAGAATACCTGGAAACTAAGTGTTCTAAATGAAAATTACAAGGTTTTACAGCTTTTTGCATTATGTTCAGTGTCTTGATACCCTACAATAAAAGCTTTGATAAAATATTACCTGAAAAAGACAATATAGATTATTATAAATGAAGTATAAATTCAAGAGCAGAGTTTTACTGTGGCAGCAGCATAATTGCCTGAGATGAACAGCAAGCACCACCACAGATTTGTTGCTGCCAAGTGTTAAAACAGTCAATTAACAGTCATCTCCTCTGTAAGAAAGGTAAAAGCAATGCACCTACAAAAAGCAACATCTATGGATAGACCAGGTACAACCCAGATTTCACTTCAGAAAGCCACCTGAATGGAGTCCCACCCCACATTTTTGGAATGATGGGGAAATTTTTCACTATTCTCTACCCTTGCCTGAGTAAACCTTAAATTTTAAACTGTCAACTGCACAGCCATTAAACAACCCTGATTTCAGAATACAGGCAGGACTTCATTATAACACAAACCTCCCAAAATCCAAAACAATCAAAACAAATTGTTGCTTCTTTAATGGTTTTGGCTTAAAATCATATGAAACATCATAACATCATATGACAAACACTACAGTTGACTTGAAATTAGCTAAGAAATAAAATTTCAGCACAAAAATACATTACGGTACCATAATAACAAAAAGGAACTTCTAACTGATCACCTGCCAGACTGTTCCAAGTACTACAAGAAAGCTTTTGTCCATTTAAATTTTTCCTCAGCTGTGTCTGATCAATGCTACAATTCAAAGGAACCCCTTTATCCAAAATAATTCTAAATTCAATCTTATAGCTGAACTGGATTTTCAACAGACATTTTGATTTTCAGCAGGAAGTGTAACTCAGCCCTCCTCCTCTTTGCACCTTCCAACTTCCAGTAGAAATTTAGGAAACTATCCTTAAGTAGGAATAATGTACCACCAATATTTATCATGCAAATATCAATTCTAACCCACCTCCAGGTTAGTTCAAGCATTATTAACTTACCAATTCTATAGTAATGATTTAATTTATCCCACAGAGTTTCCCCCTCTGGCTTTGGAAGGTTAATACATTTAAGTGGCTCATAAATTGAACCTAAAATAAGAAGAAAAAAGAAAACCAAAATCAAGATCAGAATCAGTTTCATAATTGTAATATTGCTAAAAATTACCGTGATAAGGTATTTCTTCATGTTTGTTATACAAAAGCACAATTTATTGAATTTCAACTGAAACAAACAAGTTATTTTCTCTACAGTCTCAGAGAATTTTTTCTACAGTACCTGTCTACACAAACCAGACCTCCACCTGTATCTCCAGTGCCTTGTACATACTCAACTACAGCAAATACTACATAAATGTAGAGTTAATTATTAAAGACAGCTACTAAATGCTAAGAATTTTCTATGAACATTTTCTTAGAACTTAAGTACATTACAGAGGAAATTCCAGAAGATATGTAGGAAAACAGAAGAGGGACAAAAGTAGACCACATTCAATTATTACTGCCCTACCTGCCTTCTAAAATGGTGGAGATGTTCAACACCATCAGTGTTTCACCTACCCAACCTTGTCTGCACCCCCCAGAGTCAGCCCAGCTGATGTCCTGTCAGAGTAAGGGTTGGCTGTTCCCACATGCTACCAAAGCTTAAACCAGCTATTTAACAGACAAAGCCCTCAAGTTACCCATATTCCAGAGAAATACAGTGCTGTCAAATCCCCATCTTCTCACATCCCACATATTGACTGCTTCCCTATCTGCACCTGATAAGTTTTACTGAGAGCTGAAACCTGTTAAAAATTACTGGGGTGAACCATTTCCAGCTTCTAATTTCAGAGTAACATCATGCTCTCCTCCACAAATCACTTGAGCTTTCCTCAGTGTTCTGGTTGGCAAGATCTCCACGAGAGCCATGTGCTAAGAGGAAGAATGAGAATTTTCCCTTTCTGGACTGCCTGCTGCCCTTGGGAAAAGCTCAGGGAATGCAGTGCCAGGGAAGCTCAGCCAGCCAAGCAGTTCTGGCAGGACACAGCCAGGGCTCCTTTTCATGGTGCCTCTTTGGCAATCCCAGCACATCCCCAAGCATCAGACACGAGACTGTCCATATACAGGACTCTCACCCCCATGAAATCAAGAAAACAAAAGGAAGAAAAAGAAAAATGTTCAAGAAATAACTGGATGTGGAACTCAGTGCCCTGTCCAGTTGCCAAGATGTTGCTTGGTCAAATGCTGGACTTGACGACCCCAGAGGTCTTTTCCAACCTAACTGGAATGTGTGTGGAATGGTGACAGAAGCTTTATGAATCAAGTCCTTTGGTGGGGAGACAAGAACATGTGAAGCCATCCAAGAATGCAAACCTCACCCCAAGTTAGTATTACCTCTGCTTTGCAATCACAGGAGTGAAAAAATCCCCACCCTCCCCAAGCAGAGCCCTGGGTGTTTGCTCTGCTTGGATGTCCTGGTGATGCTTCCCAACCCATCTGAGCTTCCCCTACAGCCTTTCCTCCTTGAGAGAGGTTAAATTAGAAATAAACACCTGCACGTGGGAAAGGGGCCGAAAGGGAAACACAGAGAGCCCAGTTTATTTGAGCTGCCTAAATAATCAAAGTCAAAAGAAATGAAATTGTTCTGTAATGGAAAAGAAAAACTTGTAGCATATCACAGCTTTTGTATCTTCTATTAAAATAACTAAATAAATAAATAATGAACATTCTGAACCAATTTAAATCTCTTTTTCAAAGCTATTTTGTTTTTCTACTTCTTTTAGCCTATAAATCTGTCTCCATGAAATGATCCATAATTTATCCTGTTATACAACTAATTCAGTTATCTTGCAAAAGCACACAAAACAGTGAGCTGCAGTAACTATAATTTTGTACAGAGTTGTAGTGAAAGGACATAACACACAAAAGAAAAAAACCTTCAGGAAGTCAGTGCATAAAAAGCAGCAAATTTATGAGAAATTCACTTACTAGATTTTCAAAGGCAAAATAATGATTCTAACTTTTAGATTAGCTAACTGAATATCATACATATATCCACCATCCTTTGTGTGTGAACCAGGTTCAGAATGTTCACTTCCTGCAGGCTCCTAAGCCCAGTGTGGCACCAGAACACACAGCTGAGCATCCACAGGCACATACACACAAGTCAAAAGCTCCTGAACTAAAATCGTTGTAATTTAAACACTTACCAGACAATCTGTGACCCTCTGTGGCCAACAGAGAAACAAAACAAAGGTATCAAGAACAAAAATCAAATATATTCTTCTATTTCGGAGCATTCAAAGAATTCAACTTCGTGCAGAAAGAATATTAAACAGAATAGAGAGCATGAAAATGTCAAAACACCACCATCTACAAATTACATTATTCTAGATGTTTGAAACTTTTATGGAAATACAGTAAAACAGTCAGAGTAGACTGCTGATGAACAGAAAAGTGAAATTAATTCAAAGTTTGAAAAAACAACAAAAAATAAAGTTCTATGCTTTTGAAGTATTCCCTAAAATTACTCCTACTACAAGGAGAACTTGTTTAAATCAAAGGTTTCCACATATTCTTCATTAATTCCTTATTAGCATCAATATAGTTTATCTTTTGCTAGGGTGTCTACAGCATTCTCCTGGAGAAATCATGTGGTAAATTACATTTCATTACCATCACAACCTAATCAAAGCTAGGAACAGTCAGGATAAACACAGAGCTGCTCCTTCCTTGTGCTTCTGGAGAGAGCCCATAACACAGAGGAAGCTATTTTAAGGATGGCTAAAAAAAAAGTGTGTCTACAGTCTCATCCAAAATCTATTTGAGTTCATTTCAGCAAGATTAAAACCTGTCATAGAAAGCTATTTTCAATTACATATTTAAAATAGGTTTTCAAACTGAAAAAAAAATTAAAGAGATGACAACAGTAAGACTGCAGCACTCTAAACATAAGAGTGACATATGCAAATAGGACCCTGGAGGTCTCAGTTTGTACAGTAGCACTCAGAAGAAACAGAATGAGGATATTAATTTTAAATATTGTTTTTCATAAATACATCACTTTATTATAACCATACAGTGTGAGTTTTATTTTAGGTAAATAAGTAGGTATTCTAGGAAAAACATAAAAACCTATTTTGTTGATTTACTATTTCTTCTGCTGTCTAGTAGTGTAACTACCCCATCCAACATTTAAATAGGGTATTTGGGAGTTCAGCTTTTCTTCCAAAAAGAATGAAGTGAATTATTTCCTTACACCACAGGTGCATTGTTGCAGGCAATACCTACTTCAAGATCAGTAAAAAAAATGATAGAAAATCAAAGTGTCACTTCCTGTGCTAATATAATTAATGTCTGCTGAGAGAACACTCAAAGTCTTGATCCTAAGTCAAATTAAATCCCTGTTTGTCTTCAGACATTGCACTGACTAAATGCCCTATATTCATAATCTGAAGGAAAATTAATCCCCTTTCATTTCCTACCATTTACAGGTCCCAGAGTGATATGATTTCACCACTTTTCAAGTTGAATAATTGCTAAAAATTATAGAGATTCCTTTCAAAGTAATAGAGAACAGGAAGCAATTTCAATCCTATGCATATACAACCTCTGGAGGCTGAAAATATTATGTCATCCTGATGTTTAAGTACTTTCCCATCTATCTCATTTTTATTCCAGTTATACCTGAGATTTGCATTAACTGCTCTTCAGGGAAGAGACGTGAACTGTCCACATGTTTGGATTTAGAAGCTATGGCCAAAACAGCTTTAAAACAACTCTGCTCCCAAAATTGTAGGTGCAGAAGCTTTGGACACACACACATCCTTGAAGATGGCAATAATTGTGGGTATTAAAGAAAAACAGGGATTAGAATGGAAATCTGTACCGAGTCTATGGATAAAGACTTGCATATTTCAACAAGGATGGTTTATTCAAATTTTTCAAAGTACAGAATTAATATAAATGCTTCTGTAAAATTAATCCCAAACAAATGGAAGCAACATAGCAAGAACTTTATTTCCAACATTTCACATGCCAGAAGAACAAAAGAAAATGTTTGTTTGCATCATTAAATCAGGCCAGGCCAAAAGAAAAAAGCTGAGAATACAAGATTTCTTTGTAGATTTGATAAGAATGAAAACTGACCACAGCCTTTGATGTGACACTAGGTCTAGGTGACACATAATCAAACACTTGAGACAGAGGCCAGCTCTGGACCTCAGATGACTGTAACTTTCATTACTCAGCAATAGTAAGGGCAGTGACAGCTTCACATTACAAAAGTCATTGGGAGCAAAGAGGATTTTATTTCTACTCACAGCAAAGTTTAAGAAATGATATCACACGGGGATTTTTAATCACAACATACAGGAGGAAACTATCTCTAGTTGATCCTGCTTTGAGCAGGAGGCTGGAGAAAGTGACATCCTGACAACCCTTCCAGACTGAACTGTTCACAAAACAGGGTAAGGAAACACCAGGAGAAGGGTTTGGAGAGGAAGATGCAGAAGGTATTAAAGTATTCCTCTACCTGAATACACAGTAGAAGTAAGCAAAAGGTATGAATTGTTACCTTGGTTGAGTGATAACAACAAATGGGTAAAAATTAGTAAAATCTTGTAATAGTTTCATTTAAATAGCATTGAAGTGACAAAGTTTTTAAATTATCATTCATCAAGAAAAAGCATGTATAAGTGCAAGTAATTCAACTAGTATTTCATAGAACCCCAGAATATCCTGAGTTGGAAGGGACTCACAAGGATTGCCGAGGTCCAGCTCCTGGCCCTGCACAGAACAAGGCCAGAATGGTGCCCTGAGAGCATTGTCCAAACTGTCCCTGAGCTCTGTCAGGCTGGTGCTGTGCCCACTGTCCTGAGGAGCCTGCTCAGTGCCCAACCACCCTCTGGGTGAAGAAGTTTTTCCTGCTCTCCAACCCAAACCTCCCCTGACACTGCTCCAGCCATTTCCTCAGGGCCTCTCACTGCTCACAACAGAGGAACAAGAAAAAAATATGTACCAATTTATTTTGTCCTTAATTTCCTCATCAACTGAAGGCAGTTCTCTGTCCAGTATGTTACACTTAATGGAAACTACTGATTTCAGGATTTACAGTAACTAACACCACACAAAAGCTACTGAACACCAGAAATAAAATACTGACCATTGTGCCAGTACACAGGAGCTTCACATAACCAAAATGCCAAAGTCTACCACACAAGCCTTGTAAATGCTACAAGCAAGACAGGAAACCATTCAGGATATTCAAGGCAGGCATTGCCATTTCTGAGAATTCAAAACAATAGGTGTTAAAACTACTAAAATGTTTATTTTGCATCATAACAAGAGAAATATCAAGTATCTATACAATAATTAGGAAACTACTTTTTTTTTTTTTTTTTTTTACAGTGTCAACACATCCCATTTTTTGATGGTCAGAGAGGCAAAACTGAAAAGCCACAGGCAGGGCAGGGGAGTCCAGGCCACCCAGTTGTGTCCCCTTACCTGGGCACTCTCCCCAGCATTTGTACTGCTACTGTGTTTCAACAAGGACTACACAAGAGTTTTCCCCAATCACAGAGTGTCACATACGGATACATCTCATCTCAGTCAAATTCCCTTCAAAATACACAGCAATAGTCTTGACAACCTCATGTATTCTGTAGTACCTGAGGAGAAGCTGTGCCAGGGGGCTTTACTTTGCTTCCACTTAATTTCCAAATGTCCAACTTTGCAACCAGTGACTGACTGAGCAGAAATTTTATTTATCTCTAAGCCAGTCACGCTGGGGTTTTTTAGGAGTCATTCTTAAAGCACCTTTCATGTGACTGTCATCTTAAAAGAGAAATTTGAGTTCAGAGATGGTTGCACTGAGGGATACTGACAGGAACTCTAAACAAACAAAACAGGAAGATTTGGCAGCAGATTCCAATCTAAGTAGATTACAACTTTCAGAAACTTTTACTGAAAGAGTTCAAATTTTTAAGTTCTACTGTACAGTGCTAAAAATCCACTAACACAGAACAGTGCATGAAACAAAACACACAGTTATTTGTTGTTGAATTAAATAGCCACAAACAAAAACAAAACAGAGAACTGCACACTTACCAAACTTTAAAAAAGCATGCGCAGAGGAGGCTCTGTCATCATCCAAATTGGCCATTTCAAATTGGTGCAGCTAATCACAAACGTCTCAGGCTAAGCTACAGTAATTTTCAAAACTGTTTAGTAAATGTTAAAGGCAATCAGCATTAAATTAAGTGAAAGCAATGTTAGTGGCGTTATTAACACAACAGAGTGCACAGCACAAACTTTCATTACATCCTCTGTTTCCTTCTTCTACATTGACCTCTTGGTTTTATTTTCCTTTTACTTCCATAAAACTTAGTTGTTTACCCCATCTGAGTAAAAGGACACAGTTTACAAAAAATCCATCTTTTGGATATTTGACATGAGCTTTGTTATTCAATAGGAAATTTGCTACAAACACCAAAGGTGATGAATACAATCTGATATGTTTCAAGATGAAATAAAAATATTCAACTAGTCCACACTGAAGTGTTAAGCAACATTAATGATAAGGAGCTAAAACTCTGCTTATGCATAGTGCTGCTTTCCTTCCACATGAAATCTACATCAGGATGTTTCTTGCACTCATATACATTACTTAATGCACAGAATATCTCAGTTATTTGAGGTAGGACATCTTCCACTTCGGAATATACAACAGGAAAAACGTGTCTGTAATTATGATGACAAGTTGTTCCAAATCTTTAAAGTTTCTGTTTTTTAAAGTAAGAAAAATTTCAGGGGCTTGACACTAATCAACTACTATCTTTAGAATCTGCTTCTAGTCAGAGTAGCAACAAATGAAACAGTATTTTATTGCTTCAGGAAGGGGAAATTAAAATTTCTGAATAAAATCTGGTTTTACTGGAAAAAAAGTAATTCACAATTTAATCCACATAAACATGAGGATACAAATTACCTCCTACAGGATTGAGTCTTACATGATCCATTGCTGCAGGCTACAAAACATGAGTCACTGGTGCACTTCAGGCACGTGTGTCTATACTCCATGTTTACTACATCTTACTCCAAGCAGCACACTAGTAAAAAAAAAAACCAAACCAACCAAAGTGCTGTTTGTGAGCTGGGACTCCAGCACAGGCCTCAGCCAAAGCAGAAACACGTGGGGGAGTTTCTGTCACTTTCTACGATAATCCCAACCATGTCTCCTTCCAACAGGGCCAGGAAGGAAGAAAAAAGCCCTGTAGTTATATGAATTACAACATAAAGATACAGCAGTAAACTTGAAATATAAGAACATTATTTTTTATTTTTAGATATGAATGCTACCTGAAAGACAATAAATAAAATGTGATTTTTAAATCAACTGTTTTATCAGAAAAACTTTTAATCTAAAAAAATGTTTATTTCTTAAGCAAATTTCTTCAGTTATATAAAACGCCATCAACAAATCTCTAGACAATCTCTGGACGAAAACTGTATGAACTGGGAAAGAAGGAAGTGAACTACAATAACAATCTGTCATTGCTCAGAAGACAGTTCTTTATACATTTAACAAAAAAGTAACAGGCAGCAGCAGCAGCTAAGACACAGTGAAGTTTTTGAAACTATCAAATGTCTTCTGCAGACGCAGGCCTGACCCTGCAGGGGGTTCCCAAAGTTCGTGTGCTGCCCTGGGACTCGGGGTTCACTCCCTGCGAACACGCAGCTGCCAGCCTTGGCTTTGTGGAGCCCTGCGGCTCCGTTTGTCAATCACCCTCCGGAGCACAGCCCCCGGCACCGTACCACAGACTGACAACTCCTGCAGCGGGCACTCTTAATCGTGGGATTTGCCAATCAATCTACACGTGAATCGAACTTTTAAAGCCAAATTAATCAGGCCAGTCTTTTAACAATCAAGTCTTTAGAGCCCTCATAAAGACTTTGGAGCCCTTTAGAGCCCGTTGTAGCCTCACACTGTCTGATCAGTTATTAGCACAACAAAACCAACCAAACATGCAAACAAGTAACAACTGAGTTTTACAAGCATGTATGGCATATAAATAAACACAGGGATCTTCTGGAGAACTTTCTCCATTAGAACAATTAAACTCCTACTACGACTGTATGTTACTTTAAAAAAAAAATAAAAATTCAAACCCCAAGTTTTTTGAAGTTCAGAAATTCAGGCTAACGGGGCAAACATCACCCTCTGGTTTAGGCCAGGACGTAGCTGCCCCACAGTCCACGATCAGAACAAGCGGTTCCCACGCTGTAAAGCGGTCACCTTTACCTACGGGAAACCTGGCAAAAGCCGGTCCTTTATTCTAAACACTTCATCTGTTCCACAGCCGCAGCACTCTGTACAGGTGCGGCACTAAGCAGGCCAC
>JANPWX010000087.1:5870361-5948591 GCA_024734555.1 Trochalopteron elliotii
GCTCCCGGGGCGAGCTGCCCGGCCCGGAGAGGGGATGGATGGGCTCGCTGGTCCCTGGGGAATCTGTGCCTTACCGCCTGCTCGCCCTCTCCCCCAGCACCGCCTCAGTGCCCGGGGCTGTGCCGCCCAGGGCCCGCGAGGGGAGCACAACATTGTTTGCAGGATGAACCTGACACTTGCGTTGCTCCCGAGGTGTTTATTCCCTGTGTGGAATACGGTATCCAATTTGCACTAGAATTGTTCATAAAGGGTGCGTTTTTCTTTAAAGTTGAGTTTATGGGTGTGAAATAATTTAGAGACTTCATCCTACAGCTTGAATGGTCACAAATTGTTGTTTTGCACCTGGTTTCACAATATTTTTGTAAACAAAGATGAACATTTCACAGATGTGGAGGAAAAATTTCACGTTATACTACTTTGAACATTATGGTCAAGTGTCAGGGTAGAGAAATTTGTCACAGCTGTCAGCTGCCACAAGTTTCTCTTAAGGCTTCCAATATGGGGAGAGCTCAAATCAGGGCTTATTTTCAGTGGTCAGTGTTATTTGCAGACATTAGCCTTGGATTATTTTACTTTCTTGAAGCACATTAAGATAGTAAATTTTTTCTCAGATTCACCTTTTTATTCCTTCAATCTCAGAAATGTTTTTCTAAGTAGCTTTGGTAAAGCATGAGTGACTTTTCCATCTAGTTGAGTTATTGGAATGCATGGCTCCTGGAAAATGCTCCACTGGGTCATGTACTGAAAAAATGGTCAGATTTAAGATAAATGTCCATGATAAGGGATTTAATTTTTACTTTCTTATCTTTCAGATGAGTGCATATAAAAATGTGGAAAGTTATGTTTCAGAAACAAGACTCATGATTTCTTTGTATCTCTCTAGAGGCACTTGATAAATCATTTTCCTGTGTGGTACTTACTGTAAAAATCAGCTTGAAATAATGTAGTGGAAAACATTATTTTTTATAACTTCAGTCTTGATGAAAAGTAACTACAGAATGCTCTCAAAACAAAAGGTAATAATTCTAAATGGTAGGATAAATGGCAGCCAGTTTTAAAGCAGCATGAGGAAGTGAGCACTGGAGATGACACCAGACTTTGAGGAACAGAAGTCTGTAAAGTAGTTCAGTCCTAATAATCTTGACCCTTTATAAGGAAATGGGGATGATGTCTTGGACCTTTTGGTATATATATTTTTTTTCTGACCTTGCATTACTTCAGCTGAATGACAGCAGTGTTCCATATGCTCAGATGCATAAAAGAAAGTCAGATTGTGCTCATACCTTTGTAAGAAATAGTCAACTCGCTGAATGTCAGGGATAATCCTGGTCCAGAAGTATCCTGTTGCAAGATCCAGTGGACTCTGGATTTAGTCACTTTTTGAAGCTCAGAATATACAAGTAAATGGAACTGTGCATACACTTACCTGTTTTGTGATTCTGTGTAACAGGTCAGCAGGGAAGCTCGTGCTGGTTGCTTGTTTCATGTCCCAGCTTCTGGTTATGCTTGATGCCTCTGCTGGTAGTACAGGGCAGTGAGTGAACATTCATTCCCCTGTTCACCTGCTGCATTTCATTGGGCAATTTGGGAAACTTCTGGGATATTTATTTCATATATACATATATATGTGTGTGTGTGTGATATATATCACATATACACAGCCTGAATACCTCTAATCTATTGTTTGTATGGAAACTTGTTCCTTTTTTTTCACACCCTCCAACACACTAGTTTTTTTCTTACTGTCCTCTTATCTCAAAAAGAATACAGAACTGCAGACAGCATTTAGGATCGATTGTAATGGCATAGTAATTCTGTTCTCTGGTCATGTAATAATTTTTAGTAGTTCATTTGTTTTGACTGTTGATGGGCACTGAGCTGAGATTTTTGTATGTCTGTCTTTAATAACCAAAAGATCTCATTTCTCAGTGTTGTGACTACCTTGGAACCTGGTATGTGTAAAAACACATTTGCTTCTTCACCCTGGTCATTACCTTTCCCAAACAGGTGATAAAAAGGCAGCTGAGGTGTGAGGTGTGCAGTGGGAGTTGCAGGTGCAGAGGCAGCCCCAGGTGTGCTGTCCTGAGCTGAGGCAGCCCCAGGCTCCTGCCCCAGCCTGTGCCAGGCCTTTCCCTCATCAGGATCCTGTGCTGCAGCTCAGGCAGCATTCCTCTGGGCCTCTGCTGGTCCCCCTGGCCCCTCTGAAAGGGCTCCTTTGGTGGAGGATTCTCCTTCTCTTCAAGAGGTTTGTGACAGGTGCCTTTTGTTTCATAGTGAGGAGCTTTGTGTTCTCTGCTACTTCACAGCTGTGAGCTCTGCCACAAAACAAGGCTCTCAGAAAGTGCTGTGGTAGCTCAAGGTTGGAGCCTGAGAATTATTCTTTCATAGAGAATGACTTTGTGGTGCTGCAGCTGGGTTTATTGGAGAATGAGGGAAAGAAAAAAGACAATTGTTGCACTGTGAACTATGTTTTACTTACAGAGGTAAGTGTGTGTGTATTGTGGTTTACTGACTGAAAATTTTATTTCATCATTGAGGTTAAAATTCTTCTTTTCTTCCCTGAATTTCAGTTATTTCTGCAGCATAAAATATGAGCTTTTATTTAGATTGTCTCAAAATAATGAAATGATACTTGTATCATTGCCTGTAAATGAGGAGATGCTGCAGGGTACCAAGTAAATACTGATTTTCCTTTAAAGTGTTTTGGGCAGCTGACATGGGAAAGCAGTATCTGATCTTGCTATGTGAGACACAGTATTAAAAGAATTAATTTGAGTTAGCTTTTTAAGCTTTAATTAGTTTCATGAAACTGCTGCCTATTATTTTTCCATGAGTAATATTTCTTAATTCATTACAGAAAGTTTTATTTTAAGCAATGTGATAAAAATAATAGAGAGAAAGTTCTAACATTAAACCCTCAAAGAAGATTGGTGATAGTAGCACTCCTTTGAGATGCAACTGACTTTAAATTGTGTTGAAGAAGTGCTTCTTTTGCTTCCTTTTGAATGAGGAGGAAGCAGCAGTGCGAGACATCTTTCAAAGTTGTTGCTGCTGTGGGGAGTGGTCATTTGTGGCCGAGTTGTTTAAATGTTGGGTTTGTATGTAAGCCATTTCCAGTCTTCCTCTGTTGCTCATGGTCTTGCTTGCCTTGGCAGGAAATGAGCTGGTGATCTTTTTGGCTGACCAGAAGGAACCCTACTTTAAGCCCCGTGTTAAGCTACCAATGAAGTAAGTGTGGCTATTCAATGCTGCCACAGCCTGTTTTCCTTGGAGGTGCCTCTCTGCACTCAGTGGGAGCTGCCTGCAGTTGTCTGTGCTCTTGTTACCTCTCTGACTTGTTGCTCACCTTGCCCTTACAGCTCTAGTTTCTTCACCAACTGCCTGATTCATTTCCTGATGCATTTTTGTTTTATTGGTCAGATGACAGAATATGTGGAGATGGGTCGTGTCATGCATGTTGTTAACTACTAAGTGTGACTTCCCACCCCTTATGGAATGTTTGTGATTTAGGTTTTGTCCTAACATTAGTATTTAAAATACCCATATGTTGAAATATTCTTACAGTTGCTTTGAATCTTAAGGATTTTTTTTGCTAGTGAAGCAGACTGTCATTCCATAGCATACATAGGTCTTTGTGGTGGGTAGCTTTAGTATTAACCCCAAGACATGTTTTCAGGGAAATTCATCCATTTGCTGTAGTTATCAATGAAATCCAGCCAATATCCTCTGATTTACAAGAGATAGGAAAAATGGTGTTCTGGTTTTTCTGTGTAGAGAGCTGTTCCTTTTTCAAGTTAACATGTGTCCTCTAAAAAAAAATCAAGTTTTAATAAATGTAAACTAGTCTGTTTATGTGCATATATATATATGTCTAGCTTTAATATCCTGTAATACTGTTATGGTTATTGCTTATGAATAATGCTTACCAATAGTATTATGTTTATTAAAAGTTAAATTACTTTTATAGCTCACCTTCATCTTCTGTATTCTACATATTTTTATTTTTCCTTATCCCCTCCTGTCTTGGAAAGAACTAATTTTTTTAATGCATTAGAAATTATCTGCTTTTAATCATTAATGTGACCCATGTTTGTGTGTAAAAAAAAAAAATAAAAAAGCAGAGTCTGAGTAGGTAGACAAATAAAAAAAGATAGAAAGAGCAGACAAAGGTAGGAAGGTGTAGTAAGACCTGGCAGCAAGTAGGAGGAAATGGCATTGTCTTTTTAAAAATCTATCTATGCCTGACTCCTGGTGTTTAAACAGCTCCTGTTGCTTTGTGTTCTTGCTCTTGGAATGCAACCAGAAGATCCTGCTCACTGAAAGACATTTTGGTTGACTGGTTCTACAACAAATGGGAGGATTTAATGAAGCGTAGATAGCATTAACTAACAGGATATGACTGAAGAATGCCTGATGGCTGAAGTTTAGAGTTAAAATGTCATTTTCCTTAGACAAAGAGAGCCTGTCAGGTGCCTGATTCTGAGATATTTTTGCAATAGGTAAGACTTTATCATAGACCAGGTTGTTGAAGGGTGAGATTGTATTGGGCCAGCTAATAACAATTGGGTGAGCCTTTGACCACACAAGTGGTTTTTTTCATGCACACCTTTTACAATTATTTGCATGTGGGGCCTTTTGTTTTTAATTGCAGATCTCTGGGTGTCACCATAACCAGTGTAGTTCCTGGAGATTATGATGGAGATTCCCAAATGGATGTCCTCCTCACTACCCAGGGCCCAAGTCATGGCAAAGATGAACTTGCAGTGTTTATTTTCTGGGGACACAACCAAACTTTAGGTGAGTTGCTGAGACTGGTTCTTAATAAGATTGTTAGACTTCTCAATTCAAAGTATTGTCAAGAAGTTACAACTCATTTTTACAGTGTAATGATTGTTTTTACAACTAAAGTAGGGATTAGCAGCTATTCAGCTTCACACCCATATATTATCCTGCTGTTAAACTGTGTTCAATAATTAATGAAAGAGAACAATGCTTGCAGTATATTATGCAACAGATAGAACCAAACATTATTCTAATTTGGCAGTACCTATTAACTGAAGAGCTGCTTCTCATGGCTTCCCCATCATGGCACGTCAGTTTCACAAAGACTATCTCAAAAGGTTTCTCTTCAGTTTAAAATGCACAGGGAACCTGGTGTGAACTTTAGTGCATCAACTTTCAAAATAGCATACCTAAACCTACCAATATAATAATTATGGTAAACTAAACTCTTTAAATACAGTTACACACTAAAGTGGGTATTGGAAGAAAGGTTTCTAGAGTGTCTATTGCTGAAAAGTCAGGCAGTGGTTGGTATGTGCTGAGGCCACTGGGAAGGTATGGGGTGTCTCCTTGGGTAATAGAAGTGTGACAGACAAGTCAATAGGAGGGGACTGTTGTATGAAATGTGGAAATGGTAAAGACAAACACTGTGGAGAAAGGAGGGAAATGGGAATAATCTGGCAATGAGTTTGGGTTACAAGTAAAAGTGAAGTCTAAGGTGATAACCTGATTGGAACTTACTCCTCACTTGCCATTTAGAAAGTCTACATTTATTGCTTATTTCAAGTACTCATTGTGTATAATTAAGAATGTTTTTTACAGTGACAAAACATTAACAGAAGTCTAACATACAATGTTAAACTTTTAGCCTGTCTTCATCCCAGCTGTTTCAGTTTTCCTGTATCTGTGTGTTTGCAGTCATACACAGAAATAGGTGTCACTGAGATCTACTTAGAATAATTGGTTGAGGAGTTTAGTGGAGAGGGGAAAAAGCCTTCAGTATTTTAACTGTAACTCACCCTTTCCTGCAAAATTTCAGAATTTCAGGAGCTATTTAGCTCTTTATATAAAGTGGTGCCTTGTTTTTTTAAGCATAAAACTGATGGTTTTAAATGAATAGAAGAATTATGTCGTAGTTGAAAATGCAAATGTCAGAATGTATTGGTACCTGAATGAAGTTAATGTTTTCTGTTTTCAGATCTTAACCATAAAACTATGTTAAATAAGACTTTTCATGATGAGCCTCTAGTAATGGAGTAAGTATGACCTACTTTTTTAGAAAAACACATTTATAGTGGTGACTAAGAACAACTTAAATATAATTTTAGTGCTAAAATTTGAAACACATGCTCTTTACCTTTTAAGAACAGGGTGGTTTGTGTAATGTCAACTGATCTAACAAAAGATGATGAACCGAAATAATTATCTTTACAATTCTTGTATATTATATTATTATATTATCCTGGCAATAGTAACTACATGATCTTTGAATTTCTTTCATTTCAGTACTCTGAGTATTCAGAAAAAAAGCCATTCATTTCTCAGCAATTCTCAGAATTTTGTAAAGAAAAAACCTTACTGGCTTACCGAAATGAGCAAATATCCCTTTCACAAAGTGCTTGCCTGTGTGTGAAATGCTGAACAAAAGTGGAGGGGAAGTAGATCTGGAAAGCCCAAGCACAGGCAGGGTGTGAAACACTGACGGACCTTTACTGCTACCAACAACTCAGACAGAGCCAAAATTCAGAGTGGACTCACAGCTGAGAGTTCTTCACAGCTCAGTGGGAAAATGTACAAGTGCAGATTAGTTTAAGAAGAGGTGGCTGGAACTCCTGTAGTGACTGAGGTGGTGCTGACATTGTGTTCCATTTTCAGCTTTAATGGAGATCTGATTCCTGATGTGTTTGGTGTCACCAGTGACTCGAACAAGCCGCAGATCCTGCTAGGCAGGTGAGTGAGGGCTCCAGGGTCAGCATGGCTCTGGTCACTTGGGCATTGTGCATCCACTTCCCATTAAAGTGGAAGATTTATATTTAACTCTTCAGGAAAATGTGAATCTTCTTTCTGTCCATGGCAAGCATTCGGTGACAGTCTTCGTCTGATCTCTAAAGTGTTATTTTATAGGGCAAGTAGACATTGTGTGAGAGCTGAGAAAACAGAACCACTGAGAATAGACATCAAAAATAGGAAAATTGTTTCTTGGAAGATTTAGTGCCAAGAAATTATAGTCTCATTTGTTTAGTACACTTTTGATATTTGGTGTTATAATCTGTGTTATGGAACTTGTGCTGTACAAAAGCTGCTTTCAGGTTGATGATGCAAGAACTACTGAAACAGATCTTATCATTAAAGGGATGGCAAAATAAAAACTGCAGGTGTTTGGGGTAAACTTAAAAAAATAATGCTCTCATCTGCCTGGGAAATGATTTATAAGAGGAAGGTTGGACCATAGGAAATCAAAAGTGCAGGAGGTGCAGCATGTAAGGGTAATAAACTATATGTATTAAGGAAAATAAAGGGGAAGAGATTTATCAAGTGACATGAAGCAGAGGTGACTAAGTAGCATACAAGTCTGCATACAGGTGATGTCTGTATCACATCTCTTGTGTTAAGGGGTGCCTCAGGCCACTCTTGGGCAGATGGAAGTTGACTGAAGCCTTATGAGAAGGAATTGCAGCAAAGGGGACTAAGTTTCATTATTAAAATTTCTGCTAGCCCTGAAATTTCTAGAATAGGACCAGTTATCAAATACTGGAGTAAAGATAATGGCATACTTAAATGCTTAACAAGGACTGTGCAAAAGATTATTTTTAACTGTTTTGGATATGAATGCTGAAATCAAAGCATAACAAAAGATTGTGTCTCTACTGGCTCAGAAGAACCAGTCTGTAACCAAAAATACAGAGTACCAATGTCTCTAGTATTGGGCAGGATGCCAAAGAATTTTAAGTCTGTCATTTGGAAATAAAAAACCCTATACCTGTAGTTCCTAACTGGCTCTTTTCCTTTCCTAGGATAAATAACATTTGAATGTTCAGTGGAAACTATGCCCTTCTTGGCAGCATGTTTTTGTTCATTAATCCCAACTGAAATTGTATCACCATATTTGTACTGGTGGCTTATGAAATGGATTTCAGATTCACAAGGATGTTTCTGAACACTTTGCAGTGATTATATATAAAATAAATTGTATGAGCTTTTGAAGAAATGGAAAAGTGGGAAAGATTTGTTTCATTTTGCTGAAGAAATTCTTTCAGGAGCTTTAAGATACAAATAAATTTACTCATCATAGCTCAAATAAGACTGAGTGCTATAGGTAATAGCATAAGCCATGTCTTGTTCATGGACAGCAGGTTTGTCATCTGCTTAGAAAAGCACCTTTCTATTTTAATCCAAAATGTTTGAAGATTTATTCTAGAGCTGTATGACTAACTTCACTGGCAATCTTCAAGACTGAACACACAGAAAAACCTAGAGAAAATACTTAATTATTTCTTTAAGATTAAGTGATGCATTTTAACGTTTCTAAGACTTAGTTATGACTTCTGGGAAATAATCAGAATACTATTTATTTTCTTACCATAAAATTAGTCAAGGAAGATAAGGACTTCAATAATATGTATGTAATGTCATTGGAATAAATAAAGTAGTTCCCAACTAGCAGTAGTAATATTTCTGCCTGCTGTTGTATAGTGCACACTGAGATTTTCCTGAGTGTTTTAGCTGAGGGTTATGAAAGTCACATATCTGGTGACTCAGCCACTGTGACTTTTGAAGGATTTGTTGCACTTCAAATCACTGCTAATAGGGAGGTTTGCTGGAAGTTCAGCCATTTTTAGAACAGAAACCAGCAGGGCATATGTATTTATTAAAAAAATAAAAGTATCACCTGCTTGGGAAATGACATAATTAGCTAGTAGTCCATCAGAATGCGAAAGTTTAATTCATGTGTTGATTTTTAGGTGAGCTGAAATAAAATGTATTTCCATGCAGCAAGCATGAGCTGCTCTAACAGCATGTGTTCACTTCTGCTCATGTTTATTAATCAGAAAGTAGATTGCAGAAGTACTTGCAGAGATAAAGCTACTTGAGGAAACTGGGAAGGACAGGGATCAGTGTCTCAGGATTTGCAAGTGCTGTTGGAACCTTGACACTAACTATAATAACTTTGTGGGTAGTGACACTGTTCTGTGCAAAAAAAAAAAAAAAGTTGCTTTAGAAAACTGATAAAATGGAACTGAAGCCCCTGTGCTATGAATCATCCTTCAAATAATCTTTCAAGCAATTACTGGAGTTACTTAGTGTATTGTAAGCTAAGTAGGAATTTTATCTTAGCATTGGGAGAACATGCTTTCTGTCCCATTTTATTTAAAGTTTCACTGGGTTTTTTTGAAGCTATATTATCATGATTAACAGTCTGTACACATTGATGAAGTGTATTTTTATTCCTGTCTGTAGGAACTTGTCATGGCATCCTGCATTGGAAACTCAAAGTAAAATGTATATACCACACTCTCATGCCTTTATAGATTTAAATAATGACTTCACTGCTGGTAAGTCATAGAAGTGTTAAATACCATCCTAAAAATAATTATTACTAAGTGTCAATGTCATGTGTTGCAACTTCCTTCAGTAATTATATGATTTTGCTACTTCTGATTTGGGTTTTTTAATTACTTAATTTTAGTATCGACAATTTGAAAATTCTGGGTTTTAAAAAACAACTTTGAAAATAAACATCCTAATACCAATTTCTACTTCTTGATGATAATCATAACTACGGCTTGTTCTCAATGATGTTGTGTTCACCCTTAAAGTCTTGTTTCCTGCTCTTCACAATGCTGTACTCGAGTGTTCATGGCCACTGAATCAGGGCTGCAGTTCATCTTGAGTCTGGAATTAGGAATTTTGATTCAGCAGAATGTTTTTCAGACAAGACTTAAAATTTTTTTTCATTATTCATTTGACTTAAAATTCATGTCATTATGACTTCATTCTATTTTGTTGTAGTTAGTTCTATCACTTATAGAATTAACTGGCTTCTTCCTTGATTTTGTTTGGGAGTATTTTGTCACTGCAATTCAGTTACCATGATGAATCTATTTATCACTTACATACCTGGCTCATATTTCCAAGCACACTTAAATATTGTGATAAACTTAATTTCTTCACACACTAAATTAATTCTGAAGTGCTTTATCTTCTGCTAGATGTGCAATGTACATCAATTCATATATGGTAATTTTGGAAAGAGAGCTTATCTTTTTCCTGTTTAGTTGCATAGGAGGGAAAGAGGAAAGACTCCATAAATTTAATTAAGATGCTTATAAATGTTGGGGATTAAGTTAATTGCTTTAGCATGCAGTCAAACATTAATATTCAGTTCTGGCACATTGCTATGTGAAGCTGTCAAGTGGAAATTCCAACTGGAAAATTAAATATATGGTTGCTTACCATAAGCAGTGTCATGTAATAACCAGCTCTAACACACTTGGCTCTAGAAGCCTTTTGGAGTTTTGTCTTAGTGGCATAAACAATGTAGATGAGCGTTCCAGGTAGCATTTTAAGTTGAGTTCATTGAAATCTAAACTCAGAGGTGAGTAGGTAAAGAAGTCTAAGCTTCTTACATTGATCAGTCACAGATTGATCAATTTTTCAAGGTTTTGACAGCTGCCACACTAAAGAATGTTCCAAGAGTTCTGGTTAGTGCTGCTGCTATGTGGAAGCTCCTCTATTAAATAGAAATGAGAGTCAGGATTTTGTGTGGGTAGTGCTGGGAGCTTTTATAGATTCATATCTATTTTTATATCTCAAGATGTGAGTAGAAGCTCCTGTGAAGCTTTTCCCATAAAGATCCTGACTTTTACTTGCTTGTAGCAGCAAGGCTGTGACACCTGAGGCTGAGGTACTACGTTAGGGTGTTATGTTTAGTGCTGTGGGAAGTGTTATGTTACAGGAACCTGGGGAAAATTGTAAGGAAAATAATTCATTCTGACAAGAAAACTGGAGAAAATATTACAATATTATTTTTTTAAAGTAATGTTTTATTTCTAAGGTGGGAAATTTTTTTTTATTGTCCCTGTGAAGATGGGACTAACTGGGAATAAGACATATGTTGCTGAAAAATTGTATCAGAGTATCTGATATTTCATGACTGATGTGTTTTTCCAAGAGTGCTTCCTGCCAAAATGAAAAGTCACCAGTTGTCTAGTCCTGCCTGCACATTTATGGCAGTTCCCTGACATCAGCTCTAGTAACTGCTTGGAACTGGGGCTGCTGGGGAGCACAGTTCATTGTCACTGGGGTTATTAAATTGATCCAACTCGCCATGCAGGATTGTCAGAGCCAATGTAAGCACAGGGAAAAGGTTGACTCCTCTTTTAGTAGCAGCAGTTGTAGTCTGCCTTTAACCAAGCATGAAATTATACCTTGAGTCTCACCGTGCCTCTTCCAAAAAATACCTGTGCAGTGTTCTCAGCACGTCTGCTCTAATGTGTGCATCTGTACAGAGCTGGGCAAGTGACTCATAGGTACTCATCAAAGTAGTCAGATGATAGAAATCAGGGGGAAAAAGGGCAAAAAAAAAAAAAAAGCTGGACGTGTGTGCATCACTGGTGGCACTGTGGTGGGACATGCACTGGGGCAGGGGCAGTGCTGGGTTAGCAGAGTGTCTCTCCATGGAGCCTGGCACTGCCTGGCTCACAGGAGCTGCTGAGGAGGAGAGCACTGCTGTGACTCACTGCTCACCCACACAGCCATTCTTCGGTGGGAACAAAGCCTCGTTAAGAGCAGGGCCTGGTGCACATTAGAATTGTATTAATTAAAAGGGAGGCATTGACAAGGTGCAGGGGAATAATCTGCCTGCTGAAATCATGTGGCCCAAAACACTTAATAATCATGGGATTTGATGCTGCTGTGGGACTATTGGACTGAAATATTCAGGCTGTTTACTCACAGGCAATGCTGCTATTCATGATTATAAGGATATAATTGCACCTAAAATGGATGGATTGATTTTTGTTTACAAATAGATCACCAGGTCATGCCATTTTACTTGTTCTTCCTGGGGTTTTTTGCAGGTATTTTTAAAGATTTTTTCTAATATTCTGCAATATTTTGGGGCTCTTTGTGTTCTGTAACAGATGCAGCCAATTTGATGATTTTTAGCTGGGCTATTTCTGGCAACTCTATCATTATAAACAGCTTAGGAGATTTAAAGTGTGCTTGACATAAAAAAAAATCCTCTCTGGGCTGAGAAGCTTTTTGCTAGTTTATTGCCTAACCCGTTTTCAACCTGCTGATATTAAACACTCAGAATGGAGCTTTTAATTGCCACACTTCTCATGCTCTGGGTGAAATGAAGTTGAATTGTTATTTCATTATACAAGAACTTGCTCATAAAGATGTGTTTAATCCCTAACAGTGCTTCATGAAAGGCTAACAGTGTAAGGATTTTATAATCCAAAAATCCTCTAACCACAACAAAGATAATACTAATCTTTCTTGGTGAGAGATAAACTGGGTTGTTTCAGAGAGTAATGCTGCTGCTGTTTTTAAAGAAAGCATCCTCATGCAGAAGTCTTAGCTCCCTATAATTATTAATTCAGTAAGGAATTCTGAGTTAGACCAGGAATTTCATAAAAACCATGTAAAAAAATTGCAGCATAGAACCTTTACCAAAGGCTCTGTATGTGCTTAATGGATAAACTAAGTAGCAAACTTTCAAGTGTCTTTTGCATGCATATTAAGCATGTGTTGCTCCAGGGAGGAGTACGTGGTTCCCAGAGTGGCTGAGGTGGGAAGGGATGTGTGGAAATGGGCTGGTCAAGCAGCCTCCCATCCCTGTGCTGCTGGTCATGCCCTGAGGCTGCAGGCTGAGGGGCAAATGTGGTGACCCTTGTTAGAACAGGGCTGCTGGGTGTCCCCTAATTCATACTCACACTTGTCGTTAGGGCTTTGTCACAGCTGGCTTAGGAAAATAATCTTGAAGCTAATAACAGTAGGCTTGTCTGAACAGATTACCATCAGGTGTATTTTATAAAGCAAGCAGTCCAGGTGAGCATTTCCAAAGCAGGATCCTCAAGTAAGAGGCCTGTCTGAAAAATGTCACGGTTGAAATTTTTAGGATAGTGATTATTTTGCTGGGTCTTTTTTTTTCTAATGAGACAACTTCATTACTTTTATTGTAAAAGTCCTAAAATGTCAGATGTTCACTTAGGGCTAATGCTGTCTTTCTAAACTTGAGGGGAAAAGAACAGGATTGTTAAACCGTAAATTTGTTTGCATTCAGAGATACAAGACTTCTATGAAGAGGTCAGGCCCTAGAAACACTTTTAAAGTGCTCAAATGCATGAGACAAGCTGCCATGGACTGTGAATCCCACTGTAACTTCATACTGTACATCTGTCAATGTATCCTTGAATGCTATGAAAAATAGCTGATGTATTAAATACTCTGTGTGTCACTTGGTTATGTGATTCCACAGTTTGGAAGTGCTGGTTTTACAACTGATCTTGTGTCGAACACTAGCACGTGGTGTGTATAATTGGAGATATTTCTGGAGCTGTTTATATAAAATGAAGGAAAAATCATAAATTTGGGGTTGGGAAAACTAAAGTGGAAAAATCATTAGTCAGAAACAGCTTGCTGTAAGCTAATTGCTGGTCTCTTTACTGATTTCTGGTGGTTAATTTTCTTATGTTGTTTTGCTTTGGGAATTTAGAAACCTAATGTACCAGAACGTTCACAATGTGTTTTCTTTTTGATTCTCACTTAGTTTAAATGTATAAATATAGATAGTTTTCTTCTTGAAAATCAGTTACTCAAACTGAATATCACTCACGGGTGATATTCTGTTGTAGTCATTTAAACCTGGATTCTGCAAATAGTATAATGCTTGATGTCAGATTCTCTGGTCAGATTTTCAGTGAGTTTCCTCCTCATGGAAGCTGGTAGTCTCTCTGCAGCTCACATTACCAGCAGAGCTGATTTTCTGCAGTAGATCTGCATTTATTCACTATTAAAATAACTGACAAAGTATCTGATGGCATTTTAAAACTTGGGTGGGACGTGGGGGTTGTGTGTGTGTATTTGAAGTCAAGTTGTTCTCTCTGGTTCTGCCCCCTCCCTTACATTTCTCCCGGAGCAAATATTCAGTGAAGCCATGTCACTGTGTCATCCCTTGAACAGGTACAAGTTTTAAAATTTCTTAACTGTTTGAGTTCTGAGAGCAGAGTTTACCTCTGCTCTTACAACAAATAATGGAGGCAAAAACTGTATCAGATGAGATTGACAGGATATATTTCAGAGGACTTTAGTCTGTAAAATTTTGTTTGTTTTTCATTACTTCTACTCTTTATAGATACTCTTTATTATCTGTAATTAAAAATGCTCTGGGTGATGCAATCTCCTATCACCCCCATTCTTCCACTTGCTCCTACCCAGTGTTCAATACCACAGGAAGTTCCAGCTCATCAAATCAAAGCAGAGCTGGAATTATCTGCACCCCCTCCTGCTGCTGGGACTGGGCTGCTTTTGCCAAAGGCTTCTCTTACTCACAGCTTTCTTTACAGAGAGAACCAAGGGATGGGTACAGATCATTAGAGAAAAGAAAGAGCTTTAGGTTTAAT
Source organism: Trochalopteron elliotii (assembly GCA_024734555.1). Lineage (NCBI taxonomy): Eukaryota > Metazoa > Chordata > Aves > Passeriformes > Leiothrichidae > Trochalopteron > Trochalopteron elliotii. Next base: position 5,884,773 of record JANPWX010000087.1, read on the forward strand.
TTCTTTTTTCCTAACTTTCCAAAGGAGCCCAAAATCTCTGCTGCTTAGCAGTTTTAATTTTAAAATTGCCATTATGTAGTGTTTCAAAAGCTATTCCTTTTGCAGTTTTTAATGATATACTAATATAGTTATATACACTGGAGAGTTTTATTTTTATGGGAATCAATAACTTAATACAGGTGAGAAGTAAATTGGTTCTGCCCCAAACAGCATTTTGTTGAGAAAACATGAATGTGAAAATGGGTTCTGAAAGCACTCTTGAGGGTCATCATTTTCTGTTCCTTGAAACAATGTTGTTGCCCATATTCTGAAAATAAAGAGCATCTTCTGTCTGAAAGCTCATGTTTGAAGTGCTAACAACCAAAATGATACTTCCACCTACTCTGTGTGTTCAGCAGCATAAATCTAAAGCATAAATCTAATTTAAAGTTTGCAAGGCTTTTAAATTAGTATATATGAATTCCTTCTATAGTAATTTTTAATAATGAAAGGGATTGTAGTGCTTAGTTATGTTGTTTATCATTGTTTACCACCTGTTTCACTAAATAGTTCCAGTAAATACTTAATGAATTTTGAAAGAGCCATTTGAACAGAAAAAATTCACAATCTCTAAGCACATTTCTTAAAAATTCACCAACACAAATTACCTTGTTTGGGACATATGAAGTCCTTTTGTTTTGCTTAAGTTCTTCTGTGGAGGAAGTTATTGTTTCATTTAATTAGCACCAAAAATTCAAGTAGATGTACTCCATTTGCTCTAGGACACTGCTAATGCCAACCTGACAAATCTGAATACCACATTTAGAGGGTTTCTCTACCTGAATGAAAAACTTAGGAACAGAAAGATGAAATTTGTAAGATTTTATTTTCTATTGCCATGTAGTAAAGAAGTAAAACTGACTATATCTAACTTTCTTGTATAAAATTAGAAGTACTGTACAACTAAAATTGTGTAGTTACAACTAAAAAAAATTGTAAATGATGTTGGTTTTAAATACTTTTTTTTCCTACCAGTGTTCAATCTGTAATGTAAATAGAGGAAAGTTATATTTTATTTTCCTCTGGGCTTTAGGGCATTTAATGATTTTAATACAGTTGTTACATTACCATTCTGTCAGCACGCTGCAAAGCAGAGATTTTTAATTCAGCACATTATTTATATATAGATAAAGCAGGCACATTCATCTCTAAAAGTAACTCCTGGTTGGAGAATATGCACAGACACCCCTGTTCTTCCACATTGATGAAAACATTTTTAGGCATGTTTGGAGTGTACACATAAATGTTCTAATTGGGTACTGCTTTGTCCATGGTGATAGTGTTTATAATAAGGGCACCTTCTCCCCCTCCTTTATTAACTTCAACTTCTGAAGTAAATGTGAAAATCAAGCAGTAACTTAATGTTGCTTGTACCCTGGTGGCTTCTCAAGACAGTCAGATGCTGAGGGGTTTTATTCTGAAGTAAAGCCCTCTGACATTAAACAGAAAGGTCAAATCAGTCATTAGTGAAATGAATGCTCCATCTAAAAATAGTACTATTTTTATAACACTCAAAAGTGACAGAAAATAACAAGGGTAGTCAGAAGTGAACTTGGAGCAGGTTCTGTACAGTTGGGTTTTATTGCAATTTCTAGCTCTAGTCAGTAAAATCAGTGGCAGTAGGGTAAGTCTGTAATACTGTGTGTTTATTTACTGTTGATTAAAAGATTCATCAAAACTAAGTTTGAAACAGGTTTCAGAAATATCAACTGGTGCTCTGTTGCTGTTTTCCTCAACAGCTCTTGTTGCCTTTCTCTACCAGCCATCAGCAGAGGCCCTGCCATAGCCAGGGATTAGGGAATCCTTCCCTTCCATTGTGCCTGTGGACTGTGGCCAGTGTTTGGGTGCACAAATGAGGGCAGGGGACCAAAAGCAGAAATGGGTGCACAGGAAAGGGGAGGAGAAGGGAGGAGAGGAAGAAATCCAGGCTGGAGGCAGGGAATTTAGTTGGAGATGGTGAGGAGCAAACTCTGGATGAATTTCTGCAAAAAGAGGATGTTCCTTTCAGATGGACTTGAAGTTCTTAGAGGAAGACTGACCTAATGGTGTGTGGAATAAGGGAAGCATAGCTGCATAAGACTGGGTTGAGAGGAGTGTAGGATTGGCTGTGTGAGAAAAACCATGAGATATGTATGGATCAGAGCTGGACCTGCTGTTGGGAGTAGAGGTGGGTGGTTGGAAACTGCCTGTGTGTTTTATTTCTGCAGCAAAAAGATTTGCAGGAAAAGTAGAAATGCTTTCACGTTTAAGGTGTTCAAATGCTGCCCTGCATTTAAATCTGTCCTTTTTTTTGGATTTGCTTTGTCATGACGGATAAGCTGTTGCAATTATCACAGAATGGTTTGGGTTAGAAGTTATCTTATATCTCATTTGGTTCCAACCCCCTGCCAGGGATGGGGCAGCCACAGCTTCTGGGGGCACCCTGTGCCAGGGCCTCACCCCCCTGGCAGGGGAGAATTTCTTACTTCTAACCTAAACCTGCTCTCTTTCAGCTTAAGGCCATTCCCCTTTGCCCAATCTATGCATGCCCTTGTCCAAAGTCCCTCCCCACCTCTCTTATGTCCTGGAAGGGGCTCTGAGGTTTCTCCTCCAGACTGAGCAGCCCCAGCTCCCAGCCCATCTCCACAGGAGAAGTGCTCCTGCCCTGGGGTCGGTTTGGTGGCCCTTCTCCAGGCACTGGGTTCTCGGTAGCTGCTTATCTTCAGTGCAGGTCTCTGGTTCCCAGGCCCCGTGGCACAAATGCTGTGCTGTTGCTGCCTAAGATGGGCCCCTGTAGACAGCAGGAGCTAGGTAAAGCTCCTTTAGATACACTGGAGAAACATTGCCAGAAATGTAGCTAGCTCCAGATGGGATGTGCTGTGTTCAAATTACAATTGTAGTGTTTGTGGCTGTGTCTGGGGTGACTTAGACATTGATACAGGGTAGTTCTAAATCACTAAATAAACTCAGTGCAGTCTAGCCAGTCAAGTTTTATGTTGCTTTCAGGGGAGATTTTTCAGTCTTCAGTGGGCCATATGTTGATACAGTGTCAAAATTCCCTGATCCTATCAAATGAAGATGAATGGAAGTGCTGTGGTTCCTCCATAACGAGCTTTAGGTTATTGGAGCTTGGAGCACAGTACTTGAATGGCTTCCCTTTTACAGGCAGACATACATTCTAATAATCTCTCTCCTTTTTTTCTAAGAATGTATGCTGAATTCAGTATTTTTATATATATATTAACTGGTGATCAGATGTAGCAGAGCTTGGGTAGCAGCATCTTTATTACTAAGCCAGTTAAATTAAATTATAGCCAAATTTGCTCACCAAATCACTTTTTAGGGTAAGTTGTGAGTAAAATGCTGATACTCAGTGGTTTTGTGTTGCAGCATTATCAGATACCTTCTGTATTAAGTGTCTGGTATATATTTTAGTTGTTTTTCAGTATTGTAGTTCTGAAATGCTGGGTAACCTCCATGCTTCTTTATTGTATTCCCAGGCTGTTGAATTTTGTTGATGAATATTCCAATTATTTTGTATTTATGTTAATCACTGGCTGTTAAATCCAAAATAGGAAAGTGTATTTAAATGTGAACATGCTTTACTTTGCATTTGTTTAGAGAAAGGTTTCCTCTCAGGCAATATTGGTTTTTTACTTTTATCCATTCATTTAGGCCATAGGTGTTACATCTCAGGAAATCTGCTTGAATCTGACATCAAGATCTTCCCCCATCCCAACTACTGAGTATTTTCCTTATCTTTGCTGCATCATGTCACAAATTAAGGATGCAAGCAGTGCTCTGCAGGCTTAGTCTATTGGTCCATCCAGCTAGCTCAATATCCTTTCCCTGGCAGCAGCAGCAGAAAAGAGGATTTTTTTCCTCTTCCTGTTTCATATTTCCATGTGTTTATCTGCAGAATCTACAGCTACCCCAGGGCTGTTAAAGATACCCTCTTGCCTGTTGTTTTTAGCATCCCTTCATGTACCTCTTGTCTGGTAAAACAGTCACCTTTGTATTCTGTAAATAATTGCTTGTTAAATTCCAAATTAGTTGATTTAATAACCTCAGGTTGGAAATACCTCTCATTGTGCAGTTCTTAGGGTTGTAAGAATTTGAACAGCCCTCAATACTTTTGTGCTTTTTAAACTTAGAGATCTTTATGGAATAGATGCTGTTTCTTACAGCTAAAATTGCAACCTGAACTGCCTTCCAAAGGCAGCTTACAGACAAGAGACTTTTTCTGAGCATATGTAATATGATAGGCGTTCCTTGTAGGAAAAAGAGGATGAGTTTTCTTGATATAGCCAGAAACAAAAGAGAAATGTTGCAGTTTTCAACATGATTAGTATACTGTAATACAGAAAGTGTCGAAAAGAACTGTGTATGTCTTCAGTGTTGTGTAACCCCAGTACTGATCATACAGATATTAATGCATTTGTTGGCTCCATCTGTTCTCCTGCAGCTCTTACATATGTAAGAATTTAGTAATAATAGAGATGGAAAGCAGTAACAGGGAGGTGGGAGAGATGTCATGGACACCATTCCTTTGGAAAGGAAATGCTTGCAAGGATTCTTTGCTCTGGCTGTTAGGTATTTATAAAATGCACAGATTCTTACTTATTTCCTCTCTGAGATGCTCTTGGAGTCAAAAACTTACATAGTCAAACCAGAAAGAATCATAAAGTAAGGTAGGTTGAAAGTAACATTTGGGAATTTACTGGTCTAGAACACTGTTCCAGACAGGACTTGTTTTTTTTTTATATATTTCTTTCACAAACTTGGGAGAAAACACTTGTAATCCTGAAATATACAAATGTGTGAGTACTTATTTCTAGTGTCAAAATTACATCACCTTTTTATACTGCTGTTGCAAAGAAATGCTTTTGTTTTACTTGGTTTGAAATCTCTGATATTCTTGATCAAAATGGAAAACTACTTGTAAATATTAACAACTTGATTTGGTTTTAGTGCAAGAGAGTTTAATCCCAGAATCATGCATGAACATTTCAAACATGTAGCTTCTGAGAAGGTTTAAGGCTAAAAAGGAGGACATTTGGCAATAAGGTAGCAGTGGAATTGGTTCAGAGAGCTCTAGAACTAGAGGTGGTGTTGCTGTACCTGTATTAAGTTGTCCTGTGGGAAATCACAGCTTGTTTCTTTAATGCAGGAACAGCGTGGCACGGCTCCTCTTCACTATTTTTAGAAGATTATCTGCTCTCTTAGCCTGCCTTTGCATTTTGCCAGTGCAGTGTGACATTACAGCAGCCTTGGAGCTGCTCTGCTGTGTTGGTTCCATTCGTTCTGTATGATGTAATGTGCCTGGAGTTAGGAAAAGGAGATGGAGGAGTACAAGGAGAGCAAAAGCAATTTACTGACTTTAGAGAGAGGCTGGTTTGGGGGAGGGAGTTCAGTGCAAAGCAGGAAAGTTGCTGAATGTCATTGTCTTTAAGCTGCTGGAGAGAAAGGCAGTGCAGGGTCCTGCAGCCAGGCAGGAACAAGCCCAGCAGCAGCACGGGCTGGGGGTGCCCTGGGGCAGCTCTGAGAAGGGCCTGGGGGACAGCAGGCTGTCCATGAGCCAGCACCATGTCCTGGTGAGGCTGGTGGGATCCTGGGGGCCTTTAGGAGGAGCACTGGGGCAGGTCAGGGAGGTGACCCTGCCCCTCTGCTCAGCCCTGGTGAGGATCACCTGGAGGGCTGTGCCCAGCTCTGGGCTCCTCAGTCCCAGAGAGACACAGAGGTCCTGGAGCAGGGCCAGCCAAGGGTGGCAAAGAGGGTGAAGGGTCTGGAGCATCTCTGCTGAGGAAAGGTTGAGGGAGCTGGGGCAAGTTCTGGCACGGTGACATTGGGTGTTGGCAGCTGTGCCACTTTGTCTCAGCCTGGGACAGAGTCCCAAAGTATCTGTAAACAGCATGAGCAGAGGGAATGCTGAGTTGCTGCTCCCCAGGATCTCCCCTTGCACCCAGGACTGAGCAGAGAGAGGATTGACTCAGCAGTGAAGGGGGGAGGTCAGCTCTGCAGTGGAGATGGAGTCACAGAGGTGCTGGGGAGAGCTCACAGTGCAAACACAATGGCTCTGAGGGTCACCCAGCCTGCCCCAGCTCATCCTTTGCTGGGTGTTTCAGAAGAACACTTCAGAGGCTGTTGTAGCATGACCTGTGTGCAGCAGAGCCCAGAGCTGAGTGCAAATTTCAGCACCAAGTACAGCAAGGACCCTACTTAAAAAAATGCTACTGAGGTTTAAAGAATTATTTCAAGATATAGTGGCGTCCTGGCCTGTAGGAAAATTTGTTAAGGCTTCTGTTGTTTAATGTTTCTCTTTCTACCCCTGTGAATGTATTGGATTTTTTAATATTTCTCTGGCTTATATCTGATAGTAATCAACAGTGTTGCACAAGCTTCCTTCCAGATGCAAAGTTAATATTTGAGAGTGTATATAAGTTTTCTAACTTACATTTATATGCTGTTTTCAAATTATTTTCATTACTTTTGTCTTACCTTCAAGAAGCCCTTAAGTATCACTGTAATTCATTCAAATGAAGCACACAGTCATGTTTTCCATGTGTATGCTGTAAAGGAAATGGGCATTTCAGATTTTCAAAGGAATAAAATTACCTGGTGGAGCTTTTAAGCTGTAGGGGGAGAGAAATCAATGAGGAGAATCTTTGTAGTTTTTTGTGTGTATGTGGGGGTTTTGTTTGGGTTTTGCTTTTAAGGTGTGGAGAGGTTTCCAGTTTTGTGGTTGTTGTTTGTTGCTGGGTTTTTTTTTCCCTGGAAGACAATGTCCCTTACTGTGCCATTTGAAATTCCCTGTACAGCCATCTACCTGCTTATTCAGTAAAACACCTCAGGGTAAAGCATTAATATTCTCTTTTTTCTTTTTTTTTCCCCTTTTTCCTGCAAAGTAACCATTGTGTTCTAGCTCAAAGAATGGCAGTTGAAATTGCAGGGAAGGAGGAGACAAAGAAAAAGAAAACAAGTGTTTAAATCTAAAAGAGTAGTTTTCTTAAATTTGACTTTCTTAACACTGGACTTAATTTTTAAAATTTTTTTTTATTCCTCAACCTCCGCTTTTTTTTTTTTAATAAAAGCTTTTTCTTTCTATTTTTCTAATGTGGGGACTTTTTTAAAAGGCAGTAAATAAGCTCTTCTTTAGGCTTTGCCAGATAAGTTCTTTGAAGTTCTATTTTGCACTGTTTTGATGTTTAAGAGAATTTTAGTATATAGGAAGCCAGAAATATTTCTCCATCTACTTTTCTTGTCCTGTTAACAGTGTATCTGTTGCTTAATTCATATAAAATATGAATAAAATAAAAGGCTAGTTGATATTTATTGATATTTATTTATACAGAAGAATACAGAACATGAAAATAGTTTTGAGGACTGTGTTTTTAGTCTTTCTTACTTAATATATAACTAGAATATAATGTATTTATAACTTCTAAAATAGGTAACATTTTAAAAATTATATATATTTACTAAGTGATCAAATATTTGTGTGTGTACTCTACTGTTAAATATCTAATTTCTCTTCTGTTTTCCTCATAGATTTGTTCCTTACCACATCACCAAATTCCAAAACCATTCAGTTTGAGACATGGGTAAATAAGGTAAGAGAGAAAGCACAAATAACCACCCTGTTGAAACACAGACAAGTTATAAACCCCAAAGAATCATCTTCTGATACTTATGGTGATTTATGGATCAAAGACTGTTGAGTTTGGTTTTACTCTTGCTGTCTGAAAGATTTCTTTTTTTTTTTTAAGTAAGCTTTGTTAGATCCATGACTCCAGGTGTTGGGTAAGATTTTGTGGGACAGAGGTTCAAAATGTCACTTCTGTTACAATACACATGCAAGTTACATTTGAGGAAATCCTAAATCCTGTGTTAACTAAGTATCATAACTGAAATTCAGAGTTGAGGAGTAATAGATCAATGGATTAATATTTATTTATTTATTGAGATTCTGCTTTTGTATTGTCTAACCTGGCCAGGGACATCCTTTGTACTTTGTTATCCAAGAGGACTGTAGCTATGAGTTCCCTTTTTAATGATAACAGAAGGTGCTTCATGTGTTTCTTATTAGTTAAGGGATGAATTTTTGAGGGTTTGCCTGAAAAGGAATCCATTGTATCACAGTGAGTCACTGTAGAACAGAGTCTTGTCTGAGAGAACCTGGCCATCTTCTCCCAGAGCAATGAAAGCAGTGAGTCATGAATCCTGTATTTACAGCTTTAGGTAGACTTAAAAAAATCATTGGTTATTGAGTGTTTGTAAGTACACAATGTGTTTGTCCTGTTAGTGGGGTTTTTTTTAAATTTTCTAATAAATTTTGGGCTCATTCTAAATATAATCCTGCATTATACATTTTGTATTGATAATTTGCTTATCTTTAGAAAGAATTCTGTTCTTTGCAATCAATCAACCCAGGGAAATAGGTCATACATAAAAAATGCTTGGACATGTGTATGAAACTACAAATACCTTAACTGATCCATTAAAAGCTGTTAAACTGCTCTTTGTAGAAAAAAGTAATTCCCTTCATTGATGCACTGTAAATACTTTTTAAATATTTTTAAATATTTTAAATATTTGCCTATACAAGTTATGCTTTTAGGGCCAACTAAGGGCCTCTTCTACTTCACTGCATGGAAATGCATCAATTTGAATTTTTCTCATCAGAATCATTATAAATTACATGTCAAGGTAAGGATACACAGTCAGACATGCAGTACAAACTGCACTGACTGTGGCCAGAGTTGCATTGAAGTCTACAAACGAAACACGACATGAGTCGTGTTGGATATGGGTAACTCTGCTCCATTCCCAAGCCTTTGGCTCTGTGCCTTGCTGGGCATTTGTGTGCAGAGCACTGTGCCTGAGCTGATGGCAGGGACTGGGGAAGGGGCCTGGGCTCATCTGACGTGGCTGCAAAAACTCAACATCTTAGGATGGGCTTGTGGCAGCTGGGATCCAATTCTGTGATAAACAAGGATCCAGCACTTTTTATCTTTCTGATGGTATAATGGACTGTTGTTTTCTGTAGGCCTTGATTTTAATAAAGGAGAAGTGAAACAAGTTCTAAGCCAGACATAATAGAAAATCCATTTATTTCCTAATTAGAAGGCAAATCAGGACCCTATTTTTAATTTTTATGCAGATGTGTTGTTATATATTATGTACATCTATAAAATCACATGTTAATGTGCAAAAATCCACAGTAGTATTCATAATCACTTAATTATCATTTAGATAATGTTGCTGAAATAATCCAATCTCTTCCTCATAGCACAGCAAAATATTTGGAAATTGTATCTGAATATTACTATTGATGGATTTCCACAAGAATCCAGGATTAGAAATGCAAAACTCAGTTCCAATTTTTGAAGAGTGCAGTCTTTTCTGTAGCTGAGATGTCTCTCATCTGCTAAAGCCCCCATTAGTGATCTGTATTTTCATTTGTTCAAAAGTCAGTTTTTGTCACTTACTCTGCCATTCAGTCTTTCCATCATCTTTGTCCTGTTTGCTAGGATGGGAACTTCTCTAAAGTTGGGAAGAGTAAGGAAATGCCCAGTGGTGCCAAAGTTGTTGGACAGTCGGTGTTTGCAGATTTTGGTGAGTTTTCTTCTTTTACGCTGTCCTGAGTGTTCCTTTCTCATGTTTTGGTTAGCTACTTACACCAGAGAACAAATAAAGGTATTTAGCTATAAATGGGGTTTTTATGTTTCTCTGCTTTTTCTCTTTGATGTGTTATGTCTATTTGTAAGTCTTGAAATGTCTGGGAATAATTATTAACAAATTCAACTTTGGTTATCCCAGTACCTTCTGCCTCACACATATCTGATTTTTTTTGCTTTGAGGTGTGGTACAACACTAAAGTTAATTTTATCAGACATTAATTTTATTTGTCATGATTTTTTTTTCTAATCTTGTTCAGAAAACAGTATCTGATTAAATGTTTCTAAATTTTTCATTTGTATGAATTAATAAAGACTAAATGAAATCAAATTACTTGACTAAAAATTGCTGGAACATGGTAAAATCTTAATGGTTGTAATTGAAAGTTCTGGAAGGCTTTTGGACAGGACAAAAATTTAATTTATATGTAAATCTATTTTTTCAAGGGTTAGTGAAAGCCCCTATTTTTCTATTAGAATGTACCTTTCCAGTCAATTGTGTCTTATCAATGTTTTTGTCATGTTACAGAGAATGGGACATGTTGGTTTTATTGTGTAAAAAATACTGATTTTCTGTGCACTAAAATAACAATTTTCCAACCAGAGGCAAAGTGTTTCAGGCCTGACTCTGCTGACATAATTGACTGTAAATAATTTCTTAAAAAAAAAAAAATCCTGTATTTATACAACACACTTGTTTACAGAAGACTGAGCCTGTCTTTAAGTGTTGTCAAACAGTAGCCTTGTTTCAATGTTTTCTTCCAAAACTTATTTTAAAGAAAATGACAATTTTTAAACTTCTTGCACCCAGAGTGTGACTCATTTGCTCTGTGCTGCCACTTTAAAGTGTTTTGAGGTTGACATGTGAATGCAAGACACCTCTGCTGGAGGGGTGATGGTCCTTAGGTCAGATCTACAGGCAATGAAGTCAGGTAGAACCTGAACCCTGCCCCAGGCTCTTCTGTGAAATGTTTATCCCATTTTCTAAAATCTTTTACAAGGTTTGAATAAAATATTTTACTATTTATCTTCAAGTTTGAATACTTATCTATATAATACGTGAAGGAAAGAATAGAATAATGCAATTTTAGCAGTTAAAAAAAAATTAAGTGTGCTGGGTCTTTTGTAATCATTTTCCAAGCTGATGTTCTGAATAATGTGTCTTAATAGGTACTAAATAGAAATATTTTTGCAAGTTTTTAACAATGGCAATGTGAAAAGCTGTCTTAATGCAGAATAATTTTATCTCTATGTTAGGTGGCTAATGAGCCCAAAGGATAAATTATAATCTTAGAAATTTATAGTTATTAATGGAATTGTAATAAACCCTGGGAAATCTTCACATCTTCGCTCCACAGAGCGAAGTGGAACTGTTCCAACATTAAAGCTGAACTTTTGAACCTGTGGCTAAATGGGGTGTGCAGGGCTATGTCAGGGCAGTGGTTTGGTACAGCTGAGCTTGGGAGGAAGGGCAGTGGCCCAGGGACTGCTGGGCTGGACTTCCAGCACCCTTGTTTATTGCCCTGCACTGCTAATTATCCTCAAATTCATTTGTCCTGCACCAGTCCAACAGCAAAGGGGCAGAATCTCCCCTTGTGAGAATGCTGCTGTGTCACAGGACCTGCATTTACACACTGTGCTGTGTCTGCTTACATTTAGGTGCTTCAAAACACTGGCTTTGGGCATACAGCTGCTTGTGCTGAGCTGGAGTTAAAGACAATGCATTACTAGGAATGGATTGTCAGACTTGAACCTTTCCTGTTTTCAGTTTTCCATTTCAAAATTGACAAAATAATGATTGTTGTAAGTCAAAGGAAGTTAAAGTATGATGGTTTGCAGTTTGAAATAATTTGGCTATCTGTAATGGGGCCTGATTGCACAACAAATCAAAATACCACAATGAAATGGAAAATGAGATGTGTTAGAAGATTATGCTGCCTTCTACCTGGGCAGGTTGTGCCAAGCTGTGCCTGATGCAGAATGTGCTGTGCCCTCACACTCTGCTCTGCCACAGGAATCCTCCCCTTGGCACTGGGACGCAGCCCCTGGCACTAGAAATGTTCCAAATACGGCACAAGCCTTTGACATTCTTACTCCTGGGTTGCCTGCCTCTATTTTCCTTCCCCTTCCTTGCCATTTTGTGTACCTCACAGCTGCTGTGCCAGCTTTGCCAGTTGCCAAGGCTCTCAGAGGGTTCTGTGTGTGCTTTCACTCTGCCACCTGTCATGAATTCCCCTTGTGCATGTTGGGCTCTGCAGTGGTGTCAGGTCCAGCTGTGAGCTTGGGGCTGTGCTTTCCCTCCCACACCACCCTTCTTCTTGTACCCTCCTGCATTGCAACATTCTGATTTACTGACCACACCTGCCTCTTAACAAAACAAGCACTGTTTCGAAAGGTCGCTTTGTCTCACATTCTTTCCTACTTCTGAAAATTTTATTTGAAGTATCCTTTCCAGTCATGAGTATTTACCAGTCATTTGAAAAAAGGGGGGGAGCTTTGTATAAGATTCTGACTGAGAACTTCCCAAAGCAACTAATGTGGGGTAAGATTTCCTTTCTTAACCTAAGCAGATTGAACAACAGCTATCAAGTATAAATTATTTGGATAAGTGGAGTTGGAAAAACCAGCAATTAGGTGACTCACGAGAATATGTCACAGATGTTGGTATAATCTTAGTGCCAAGTGTTCCTGAAGTATTGAAAAAATAAAGATTTTTTTTTTTCCATTTAAAAAATATGCAAATGTATGTTTGTATGCATCTGAAGGTCCAGTAAATTTTTATATATATGTGTGTGTCTATTTGAAGGGAAAATTACACAGAAGGATGTGTGTATATATCAATCCATTTATGGTAATGGAGTAGACCTTACACTTTATGGCTAAGCTGGAACCTCTGTAATAAGTAGCACTCCCCCCTGTTACATGATAGCAGTGATTTGTACCTCAATCTGATCAAAGGACAGGGAACGATTGACAAATTTGTATTGCCCTTTTAAAAATTAATCAGAAATGCTTTTTGACATCTATTACAAATAGCATTTCAATTGATTAAGGTGAGTAGAGTTGGGCACTAGAGAATTCTGCACTTACTTAGCTGCCACATTGCTCCAAACAAGTGAGAGCTCTTCATTATTACTTTTTCTATTCTTCTCATGTCACTATGGTAATTGCAGTGCAGTGGTTGCTATAGCAAAAATGATTAATCCTGTGCTGTTGTTATCTGTGAGCTGGCACAGGAGTTTTATAAGATCTGCTTGTACTGTCTTTAGAGGGAATCATAGATGTTGTCTGGAATCCTGATAAATACTCACAAGTATATAGAGAGTTTTATTAATTGTCACTTAAATTACTAGGAAAATGTTGTATTTTTAAAGAAATTGAAGGATTTCAATGAGACAGTCTGAAAAGGACCAATTTTTTTAGCATTAGATGAATGTGAACAATATTTTGGACACAATAACCTGCTATTTTCTCATTAATTTAAAGATTAATAACATATGTTTTTGAAGTAGTGAGTCAGAAATGATTAGCACAGGATATTGTGCTGATTATACAATCCATCAATTCATTTCTATAGGAAATTGGTGTCATAATTGCTATTTAATTATGATTGGTTCAGTTGGATAGCGGAGATTGATAGATCATCCTTTCGTATCTGAGACTGTAAAAGTTTGATTAATCAGTCATTGATTTTGCTTAGTTAAGGCAAAGAACTTTGTTTTGGCCTATATTTAAAGGAGAGTAAAAATAACCTTTTGAAATCAAATTTGATCATGTTGTCCTCGTAAGTAAATACAGTACTACTCTTCATTTCTCTGGGTGGCATTTAGCCAACTCGGTCCTTTATGTTTTTAGTCACCATTTGATTTCTTAGCTGCTGCCCTTTCTCTTCTCTAATTTCAGAAGTTTGCATTCACCCCTGCACAACTTGCTTGCTTTTTGAACAAACGTGGATTGAGTTTGTTAAAGTTCCATCGAAGTCTTTTAGAGACCTGAACTCAATTTTTTCTCATATTTAAAATCCAGTTATCCAACTAATAATCCTATGAGAATCCTCTCTGTTCTCTCCCCCACTAAGTAATGGAACTATTTCATGTATGTTAAATACTTGTATGACATGTGGCAGTAATTATCAGTTTCCTTGTAGGAAATGATAGCTCATTAATGCCAGTTAATTATGTTTAAACGGGATAACATAGTGCCTAACCTTTGGGGGTATTTCAACCTTTCATTGCACTGTGCCAAATGCATTTTGTTGAAAGATCTTTTTTTTTTTTTAAGTAGACCTTAATTATCCTGTGGCTGAATATACTTTAAATGTACTGCTTTTCTGCCTGCAGTTGCATTTTGATTTTGTACCTTTTAATTTTGTCCATCAACTTCATTCTAACATCTGAATTTCTTTTTTCCCTCAGAATGTTGCATGCTCAGATGCAGGAGCAATATATCAAATGGAAATTTTAATGGTACATTTTGGTAAATAAATAACTCCTTAAGAAAACCATTCTCCTTTGAGCACTGTGTTGTGAAAATATTTAGTGCTCCTGTAGTCAGTGAAAGGATTTTCTAAGAGCGTTAAGGTGCAGGGTGACAGTACTCCTGTGTGTGAAATGTTCTGCATATGAGGAGAGCTGGGTTACTATGAGCAGTTTGGGTGAAAAAGGTATGAATGTGGATGGAAATGAAGCCTTCCAAGAGACTTCAGATATGGAAGAGTTTCTTTTAGTACCGGATGCACTGCTGGAACAGCAGTGTATAGAGACCTACCAAGTTAATTGACACTTGTGTGTTGAGTCCCCGAAAGTGTATTCAGGAGCTAAGTCTGTCTTCTTTGTTAATTTGTAACCAGTGATGCTCTTCAGTGATACATCAATGTTTTACATGTAGTTCCCAAACAGTGTCAATTTCTGAGGGGGGAAAATCAGGTTCCCATATTTTGCCAAGGTCTTTCACTTCACATGTGCTACCAAATGCTGGTATCTCCTGGGAAAAAGAATTGCTATTTCTTCATATTAATTTTTGTTAAAGGTGCTTGTAAGTTAAGAAGAACTTTGCTTTCCTTCCAACAATAAAATTGGTGAAGTGCTGCATGTGTCACTGGTTTATCTCTTCCTAGTTGAGCTACTTCATCACAGGATTGAGTTTTTCTTTGGCTCTGTTCATGGTTGATACAAGCTCTGGCCCCAGGCTGAGCTGACCCAAGGCAGTTACAGCAGTGGCTTGTCTTGGTTTCTGTTATCCCTTCCTTTAGCAGCACCTGCAGGTTTGTTGCTGTGGGAGCTTTGAACATGTGAAACATCACAGAGCTTCAAATGTACAGGCTTGGGAGCTTCTTTTAGTATGAAACAGGTGAAATAAGCAGCTTGCAGCAGGAGCTGCAGCAAGGACTTTGAGTGATGATTTTGTTTGTTTTGGGGGCAGTTCACATTGTGTTTGATGCAGTGTCCTTTCCCTGCTGGGATGGCAGTCAGTGCTGGAGTTCCCGTGTGAGGCAGAAGGCCGCACTGTTGGCTCCGGTGCAGCCTGGATCTCACTGTGCAGGTTGCTGGCACACTGTGTTGAAGTGCTTCTGTGCAGTGGAGCTGTGAATATGGATTCTTTGGAAGGATTTAAAATCAGAAGTGATTTAGTGTGAAGGAGAGGGTTATGAGGATTTCTTTAATGTCCACAAAACTTGGAATCATCTGTAGAAGTTCTTTGCATTTGTTTTTTGAAGTTATGATTCACATTTTGCTAAAGGCAGCTGACATTGATTGTATTAATATGTATAATTATCTTAGTAATTTATTATAACTGTCTCTGTCATGACCATCTCACTGAGCACCTAGAGGCACAGAGTGACAAAAGAATTCTAATGATTTAATTACTTGAGAAGATAAATTTAAGATAATCCACTTTCAAACACCTTTATTTTATTGGAATATCAAACTCAGTTGTACTTATTGTAGGTTTCTTGCCTGCCTCAGAAGGGTATTGCTCTAGTGCAACCCTAAGAGGGCTTTATTTCTTCTTTATCCTCTTATTGTTCCTCAGAACTGTAAATTGAAGACTCATGAGAGGGGATACAGAAAACTGGGCAAAGACAAGAGGGAGAGATGAATGAATGAGAACTTTGTGGTATATGAAAGTTTTTGGTTTTATGTTCAGAATTATGAAAGCTTGACTTTCTTAGCCTGAACATATTTCCATTTCACCAAATAGTTAGGGTTAGAAAAGACCTCTACAGATCATCAAATTCAACCCCCAACTTGCTAGAAAACAATTTCTTTTCTATTTAAAAGAACTGTAATAAGTTACAATGATCAGTCCATGATCTCAGAATAACCCCAAAAAGTTGATTCCATTTTTGTTTTTAAGGGAGCAGAAGATTACACTGCAGCAGAAGTACAGAGCATTTAAATTAAAAAGGTTTAGCTCATACACCCACCAAAAGCTGTCTTGCTCTTTATAGCTATAACATTATTTTGCTGTATTATGAAACAGTTTTGGAGTGAGTGATCACAGAACTTGTCATTTCCCCAGGTGCCATTTTCTTTTCTGAGCCCATGTTGGAGAGTACATTGCACAAGCATGAATCTAATAATCCTTGAAGCTGGTTGTAAAAGAGCACTTTTGTGACACCTTTTTCTACGTTTGTAAAGGAATTTGAACATTGGGATTGAGTGTCCTTTACCTAGGTTTACTCATGCCAAGTAAATTACAAGTGTGTTTGTTTTCCAAGCACCTCTCTGATACCTCTGGGTTTGGGAAGAAGTTTCTTGTGTGGAACTCCTTTGACCATTTGGTATTTGTGAGTTCAGTTTAAAATGTGTTCTCAGACTGCAGTACCTCAGTATTGCTTTTGGAGCATCTAACAATTCCATTGACATTATGCTGTGTTTATTCTAATTGACAATTTTTTTTCTGCTCTCTCTCCCATTCAAATTTACTTTTAGAACAGATTGAAAAATACTTGAGCTGTTTTTTGCAAGTGTAGACATTCACAATCATTGTTCAAGCTCAGCAATGTCTCTCACACAGCCTCTCTGTGCAGGGTGTGCTCCCAGGGACCTGCACAGGCTTTGGGCTATTTGGGTTGGGCTGCCAGCACTTGGCAGACATGGGCAGGGTGTTGAAAGAAGGCTCTGTGTCCCTGGCTTTTGTTTGAAATACAGCAAACAGGCAGTTGTTAGTAATGATTCTCACATGATTCCTAGATGGAATAAGAATTCTAATTTTATCTTTACATATTTAGACATAAGTGCAGGTTTGCAGGTGATGAGTATGTGGGAATGTTCTTTTTTTTTTGCACTGCCTACAAAACTTGATCTTTATTAACCATGGAGTTATGCTGTGTCACAGTCAAGCCAGAATCGTGTTGAGAACTTGCTCATTAACAGTTGAGTTTCTGTGTCAGAGGTGCTCCAAGCTGAGTGCTGCTAGCACAGGACATTTGGAGTCTGGAGCGTTTGGGCACTTCTGCAAATAACATTGAAATTGCAAATAAAATTTCCAGCAGTTTGGAATGAGCTTTTGTTTTTAAATGGAAGTGACAGAAAGAGTAGAAGAGCACAGGTGAAGGGGTGTGAAGATTACAGAGGGTCTCCAGGAACAGGTTTCCTAGGTAGACCTAGGCTGAAGGAGATTATTGAAGACATGTTATGCAAGGTGTTTTTCATAAATACTTCAAACCAGCGTAGGTGTGATGGGTTCATCCAACTGTTGTCACCAGTGCATGTTCTGTCACCTGTGAATACCTAATGGCACTGATCAGTTGTGCTAATGTTACTGCTTTGAATTTCTCTCTTCCTTTGTGGAGAAATTTAACTTCAAGATCAGAGTTTAAAACTGAAGGGTGTTTATTTACACTGAGATTGAAACCAGGCATGAAGATAGGAAGTGTTTCTTGGGTCCAAGGTGAATTTGCTGTTAGTGAGTTAAAGCTCTTAAGTTAGTAACTGCTGGGAGTGTTTTTTGTGTGGTCTTTAAGGTCAGTAGTTTGCATTCCAGCAGGTGCTTCCAAGGTAGAATCATGTAAAGATGAAGAAGGAAATATTTTCTTTCAAAACTGGAAAAGCTGCTGTATCGATTCGTTGCTTTCACAGTGGCTTTGAAAAAGCTTCAGAAATGCAGGAAACATTTTATTTCTGGTTATGAAAGATGGATCTGTACATTGTAAGATGTGCTTTAGAAATAAAAACTGGAAAAGAAATAAGATGTAATATTATGATAGAGATGAAGAATGTTGGGCTTTTCTTCTTTTGATTTCTACTTTTCTGTAATATAGTATTTGACTAATTGTGGGTTTTCTTAAACTATTTTGCTACGACTCAGAAGATATTCTTGTTTCATTGATGTCCCATTTCCAGCTGCATGCTCAGTGCTGGAGCTTTACTTGAAGCCTTTTAAGTTTAACATTTGTTCTGTCTGCTCTAAGTGCTGAACTAATGTTTTTATATCTCATCTTCGTGATCTTTAAATTCAGCTGTGCACAGAGTGTAAAAGAGGAAAATAAAAACCAACCAAACAAAATCCAAGCAAACCAGTCCAGTCTCCATAAGATGGATATCTCTATCTGAGAAACTTCTGTGAGGTGGATACAACAATAATTTGAGATATGTCAGCATAAGAATAGCCTCTCATCTTGTTTTCAGGATGTTTGTTGACAAAATGTATTTTTAAAATAAATCTTTTTTTCAAAACTGTGCTGTAAATTTTCAACAGATTTTTCTCTTATCTTGAACTTAATTTTTTTAACTACTGGATTCTTAAATATCTGTTACACAGAATTGAAGAGAAATTGTAAATGGAAACGTTATACTGTAAGAGAAATTACATAAATGGACATTTGTCTTCTGCTCAAAGGAATTGAGGAAACTCTGGCCTTCCAGTATGAAGTAGATATCATAGTATTTTCAGTTTGCAGGGACAAAGGCATGGTGTTTGATGCATGTTTGCATTTATTCATTCTTTGATCATACTGAATATTTTAATCAAGTCTTGAGCTTGTAATTTGTCTACAACACCTTAATGTGTAAGGTGATGGCTTTGTGTTTAATTATGTTCCAGTCCTGTCCTTCCTGTCCTATGGATTGGTTATTCCTCAAAGCTCTGAGGGTGTTTTCATCAATGTCCTGCCCTACTCTGAACATTAACTACCCACACTATCAAACTGAGTTATTGGCATAACAAGATGAATGTTTGCAGTATGAGTAGAATCAAACATTTTATATTCTCCTCTGCTCCACAGCATAATTTAAAATGAGAACATCCTTGTTCTTGTCCCTTTCTAAACCAGAGGAAGGTGGTTCTTTGTCCTTGTGTGTTATTGAAAATCTTCTAAAAATCACTTCAGACTGAAACTTATGTAAAAATGTGATTAAAATATTAGGGCTTAATTTACATTTTATATTCAGAAGACATATATCTCCAACTTAATTCAATTTTAGCAAATCCTTCAATATTCCCATGGTTTATAATTTGCAAAATGAACACTTTCTTCCATTTAAGTTTAGAAAAAAAATGTAGTCCAACAGTATTTTAATCTGTTCATGCAAGCAAAGATTCAAGATAGTAACATGTTTTAGTTGTTGCTGAATGATTCAGAAGGAAAACAAACACCTTCAGAAGTTGGTGCTGATTTCAGATTGTCAGATTCAGTAGTTGCTGTGTTGATTTCTCTGTTCAGTGGGAATTCCTTTTCCCATCTCTTTGGATGTGAGCTTACTGGATTTCTATCACCTAGGCTACTTCACATCCTAATTTCTCCATCCTGGAGAAGAGAGCTGCCATGAGGATCTGGGAGGGGTTTGGTGGTGAGGTAAAGTAATTCATGAGGCAGATGGGATGTAGGAAGCCACTAAAAGTTTGGCTTTATCACTTGGAGATATTTGGGGAAGTCTGATATTTTCATCACTCCTCCTCCCCTTATAACCCTCCTTTCCATGAAATCAGGGAGGGACCCAGAAAATGCAGCTGCACAGAGCTAGATGTACACACACCCCCAAAGGGAGGCTCAGCTTCACAGAGGTGAGGCTGGCAGGCTGAGAGCCTTTCTCATGGTGCTGGTAAAGCATGACAGGACTTCTGGGCTGTGGCCAGTACTGGACTGCAGAATGAATAAGGAGTTCAGTGACAGGCACATGATCTGGGTTTTGCATGTTAGCTCAGGAGCTTCCATCAAGCAATTTCACAAAATCCACTTTGCTAAAGAAGCTGGTTTGGATTTCTGCAGACCCAAGCAGTAGGTGTGCCTGAGGCCCCTTGGTGCTCTCAGCATCTTTGTGGTTCATACAGAAATGTGTTTTGTAGTATGTTCATAAGCTGCATTTTTGAAACATCTGACTAGCAAAAATGTTATTTATTGTGGGATGGCTGAGCAGCTGTCAGGGAGCCAGGCTGAGAGGATGTTTGTGGCTGTAACCTACAATATTTGATAGGTGTAATAAAGAATCCAGTGGTGGAAATTAGTTAAGTAATTAACATGCCAGATGAGGACCTCTCTGTATTTGTGTTCACAGTGAACACTGTGGTTATCTGGAATGAAATACCCAGCTCCTCAGAACTGTACAAATTAAGGGGCAAGTTGAAAAGGTGATTTTTTTTTTATGACACTGTGAGCTTTGATTCCATAGCCTGGAAGAGTGGGTTGCCTGAAATCTGCCTGAGCTGAGGGTGCCGTGTGTGTGGCAAGCCAGGATTGGTTCTGGTGGGGATCTGGCAGCCCAGATTCTCAATGCTGCTGCTCCTTGGCACTCGTGTTCCATCCCTCTGTGCCCTCCCCAGCCCAGGCAAGAGCTGTCAGTGCTGGGCCCTGGGAGGAAGGCAGGGCAAGGTTGCAATGGCAACACAGATTTCTCCTGGAGTAGATAATGGACAGTAAATTATTGCTTTCTTCCCTGCTCTGTGTGTCAGAACTCTAGATGCAAATAGTCATTGCTTGTTTAAATATTAAAAGGTCATTATTCTCCTAAAGGTTTTGGAAATACATGGATTAAAGGCGCTTAAAGAACATTTTTGAAAACCTGTAATTTAGTCAAATTTACCTAATTCTGTAAGCCTGGTATTTATTAGCCATTGTGTTAATCAACTCTCCAGTGGGTTTTTTTGTGTTAAGTACAGATTAAGACATTACATGTGAACTCATGACTCTTCTTAAAAAGTCTTGCTGACAGCACAAGAGTTTAAAACTAGTTCAGAAAACTAAATAAGTTTTTATGGTGGACTTGTGATGGTGGATTGGTATTAAAGGTAATTTTTTTTCCCAGCTGAACACAGGGGATTAAATTACTAAGGACTTACTCTTCTCAGTATGTCAGTAAAATTTTGAATTCTCCTTATATTATGGGTCAAGATGAAAATACATTAGCAAAAGCAATCTTCAAACAAAAGACCCAAATTAGATTATTAGGTTAAGGATTTTGAATAGGTCTGGTTTATCTCATGTAATTTTTCACTTTTAAAAAAGGAGTAAATTATTCACAGCTGATTATTTCATGCAAACAGGGTTTCTGATTTTGCAGATACAAAGCTGACAGACTTTTTTTTTCTCTTTGACAGATGGGGATGGACAAAGTGAACATTTATTACCAGTCTGTGAAGATGAAACATGTCAAAGAAGTGCCATCTACCTAACCAAGCTGGGGTTGGACCAGGTAATGTGATTTTGGAATAGTAAAGACAAAGCAAAATACTGTGTTTATGAAATTACTTGAAATAGAAATTTTTCAGGAAAGAAATGAAACCTCCTTACCTGGAATTACAGAATTGTATTTATTTAATTGTGTGCTTCCTATCTGAAAAAAATATGGATTTAGTGGAAGAGGCTCCTAGAATTCTTTATAATGGATAATTCTACTCAAGGAAATGATGGATGCTCCTGAAGAGTCACTTTCTTGATTGCAAAACAGTTTGCATTCAAAGCCCCATAACTGTCCCAGCATGAGATGCAAAACAAGGTTTGTGCTACGAGCTGGAAACAAATCTAATTAAAATGAGTTTATTTAGATTAACTTAGGGAGTTATTTTAGAGTAAAAATATATCTATATACACACACACACATACATTAAGTTGAACCAGCCCATACCTCTTACCCCTAATTTCTACTTTGTCTTTGTTTGTTATTAATAAAGTAAATTTCCAGGTGGTATAGAACACTCTTTTAGGCTGTCTGTCTTCAGGGCTGAGTTTCTGTTAAACTGTTGGAGGTTTGTTTGTCTATGACACTACAGGCTTTCAAAGACATGGTTGTAATTCATAGATTATTATATGTTCATTTATTTAAATGTGTGATCATCTGGTTTAAGTATTTATAGTGCCCTGATTTATAATAAAGTGGCAGCATACAGTAAATTAACCAGCTCTTTGTTGGATGGCTTAATAAATGTTTTACTAAATTCATATTTAGCAATGTGAACCTAGAGGCCAAGGTGACATATAAAGTGCTTGTAGCTGACAGCAAAACCCACTGTAGGGTACCCAGAGAAAATTCCAATGGGTGTCACACGTGTTGCTGACCATGTCATGAAGGACTGATTTTTCCCAGACTGAAAAATTTTAAGCTGAGTTTTGTGCTAAAAGTAGTACCCTCTCTGATCTATAATTCAGAATTTATAGCTGAACTCGTTACAGTCTGCATCCCAAGTTTAGAGTGTAGATTTTGTCATTTGAAGAATCAAAATTTATAGAACATAGGCTGTAGCCTACTAAGTGAGGAAAATCACTCTGTGTAGGAAAGGAAAGCACACAGCTCCCAGTCAGTACAGGGGGAATGACTGGGATGGAACATGACATCAGAGTATGAAAGAATAACTCTAAATTTGGTCATTTATATCTTTTAGGCTTCTGAGCTCAGTTCTCAGAAATCCCGTTCTGCTGTGCATGCTCTTTGGTTGGTTGTGGTTTCTTGGTTTCTTGGTTTGGATTTATTTTTTTTACATTAATCCCCTGTAAACACAGCACACAGCCAATGGGTTGTAGCATTGCTGGATGCACAAGGGTACAGCAGAGTTTGAGTTTTGGGGCAGAGCCTTTGCACAAAGCAAGTGGATGCTCTTTGTGATCCTTGCTTTGCTTTGCTGTGGGGAGAACCAGGCTGTGGCCCCGTGCTGGGACAGGGGAGTGGCTGGGCTGCTCTTTGCCAAAGGACAGCTGCACTGCAGCTCTCACTTTACTTCCTTACTCTGGATAATACAAGAATTAAAAGGCATTTGAGTTTTGCTCCACAAGTAATTTTGAGACAAACGTTCTGAATGAAAGTAATTGCACTGTAGAAAGTGAACCCCACACAAAGAGCTGGAACCACTGGGAGCAGTGGGGTCTGAGGATCCTGTTGTTCAGAAATGTTCCCAAAAGGAAGTGGTGCAGTAGTTGCAGAGGAAGGTGTGGGTCAGTTTGCATAATATCAGAATTTTTTCAGGATGGAGTCTGTTACTGTAACCTGCTGTGAAGTAACATTGCATGCAGTCAGTTTTTACCTTCCTTCATAAGTTCATTTTTTTGATAGGAGTAAACTACTTAGTCACAAATACATCAGATATTTAACCTATATTTAATTTGTCTGCTCAATTTAGCAATTTCTCTGTGTAGTTTCAGTTTGAAAATAATTTCCAAGATAGTGACTTTGGAGATAAAAATTAGCAGTTAAATATTGCCTCTTTTTATTTTAAACACCAAAGAATCCAAGGGATTCTCAACCTGATAGAAAAAAGTATTAAAAAGTATTTGGACTTACCTAAAAACTTTAAAGCAATTTTCCCTCCCTATTTTTAGACTGACTTTAATTAAAAATGACAGTATCAAATGGCATGCAATAATGACTTGTTCTGTCTAACCTTTTAAAGAATTCTATCTAGGATACTCTTTTCTAGCACTCATCTGGAGGTGATGGAGCTTTTTTCTTGGAAACTTTTTTCACTGTTCTGAAAGAGTGAAAAGTATCAGTGTCTTCATTCATATGTCTGCAGCTTTTCCCATGTGTTGCGTGCTTCCTTCAGGTAGAAATCTATCCAAATATGTCAATTCTTATATTTATTTGGAAGTAAAATGTTTCATTTCACTGAATTTGGTCATTGTGAGGTCAGATTACAAGCTTTGGCTAAATAGGTTACTCGTCATGAGAAATGATAAACATAAACTTTGTGGCAACAGACTGGAACAGATTCTGTTCACTAATCACTTAACAATTTGAGGGGAATGATAGGGAGCCCTTGTAGTGCAGAATGTGTTTCAACAAGGGGATGGTATCCCTTGTGGAACAGGTAGGTAGTTACAGGGAATCTCTGGAAAACTGAGAAATGGCAAGTCTGTTATTGAAAAAATAGAAGACTCCATATCTCCGTTGTCTTTTTTCACTTTTTGCTGAAGGGTTTTGTGGCTTATTTTTTTAGTTAAGGTTGTAGCAACAAATTCTTGTTTTCAAAGTTTCATTATTTTTTAAACAAAACTGATCTCAAATCTGAAAGATCTCAAATGAGATGACAGTCTTATTAAAAAATACTTTGCCTACTGGGCCTGGTTCTGTCCTTCCTGCTTGTTTGCTGTAGCGTTGGAATGAACCAAATGAGAAACAGTTACTGCAGTTCCATGATGGCCTGTGATGCTTTGGGATGAAATGCACAACAGTCAGGAATGCACATCTGTACCATTAGTGGCTCTAAAACTTACACTGAGGAGAGGCAGGCAATGGCATGTCAGGCTTTGGAGTTGCTCCAGTAAGATCCTGTCTGTCAGGGTATTTCTCATGATATCTTTGGCCCAGCTGGGTGGCTACTGGAAGCCAGGCCAAGTCAGGAGAATTATTTCAAGGATAACTTTTCATGGTAGGTTTTAATTTATGTGATGCTACTGGGGAAGGGTTCAGTGTTAGAAATCCCTCCGATTTTTTTCTTTCAGATGGTGAAGCAGAAGTAAAGGCCAACAAAACACACACGAGTGGCTTAAGGAGATACAGACCTCCCAAGGTTTTAAAGGAATGGGAATGTTTCCATAGCAACAGCAGAATTGCTGTCAGATCCAAGTGGAATCCGATATGCTGTTTCAGATTGTGGCAGGTGTTAGGACACCTCAGACTTCTTTAAATTCACCTGCAGTAGCTCCAGTCTAATCTGGGAAATGTTTTAAAGTCCTTGGTACTGTTTAATGTAGGAACTTTAGATACTGTGATATTCTTAGAGATGACTAATTCTCCTTTAATTTTGCCAAGTATTCAGTATGATTTTTCATTTGTTTCCCGAGGCAAACACTATTATTTCAGTCCCTTCATCTGAGAGTTTCTTTGTGGGCTTGATGATTCTTGCAACCTTTCTGTGTACAATAGAAAGGTTATAGCTTTATTCTTCTTGGAAATGGAGCAGGTCTGAAGCAGAATACAGCAGTGCATCTTACAGCAAAGCTCAGGTCTTCATGGTGTCATTCTCTAGGCCAGAGAGGGAGGTGACAGCATCGATTATCAGCTGCAGTCAGTCAATGGCAGAAGTTTTTCCTCACTCCTGTGTAACAGTTTAAAGGGGAAAATGGGTTCAGCTGCTGTGGTTTTCATAAATGTCATATTCTACAAGATCCTCTCATCATTTCTAGGTTGCTTCTCTTTCTGAAAGCAGCTGTTGGGGCTGTGAGCGTTAAAAACATCACTTTTACTGCTTTGGTTACTTTTTTGTGTGATTCTAAACCAATGCTGTGGGTTGTCATCTTGTGAGCTTTGAATACCAGTAACTTATAATGGAGTAAAGGACAGTAATTTCCTCAGCTGTCTAAGGGATTCAGGTGACCCTTGCATGCACTGGAGCCCAGTGCATGCTGAAATCCTGGGAGTTATTTGTTGTGTGCAGCTGAACTGCAGAGCACTGAGAGAGGGAGCCCCAGGGAAAGGACTTGTGTCACTTCTGGTGCTGTGGCAGCTCCTTCAGGCCACTCCTGATGCTCATCTTTGGCATTCCCAGAAAATGGACTGGCCAGGAATGGGCTACTAATTTCCCAACTTTGTGACTTGCAACTGGCTCCCTGCCTGTGTTCTGTGGCCTGGAAGCAGCAGCTGGGGGGTGAGTTTGGTGCTTCCTGGGTTTGTGGCCATAATTTAAAAATGGAGTTGTGTTAATCCCACAGGTTGGGCTCAAAGACCTGCTCACAGGCTTTTGAGCAAGTGCCTTCCCTAATGTATGGAGGAGTGTGGACTTTGTAAGAAATGAGCCCTTTACAGTGACTGCCAGGAGCTCTACGTTTTTCTCAAATCCCCACATCTTTTTCAAAATGAAAATGATGCTGTTCTCACAGGGCAGGAAAGCATTCTCTTTTCTGCTTCTTGAAAAACAAATGTTTGAAGAGTTTAAAAACAAATTTTCAAGCACTTAAATATTTTTCCTATTTTGGCCTACAAATCATTAATTGAAAGATCCAAAATACCTATATAAATGTTTTAAGTGATGTTAGTAGTGATGCTATGCAGAGGAATTTAACAGAAAAGGAAGAAGTGAATCTGATTTCTCTGACTGAATTTTATGTGTTAATTTAAAATTTCTTTTAGAAATACATTTACTCAATTTTTCAGTCTTTTCTCATCTGAGCTGAGTAGGAGAAATCATATGATCAGAAAACTGGAAAAAATAGCTTCATGTTGTCCTCATTATACTCACCTATTTCTATCTTAGAAATTAAAAAATTAGTCTTATTAACATATTAACAGCAAACATGAAGCTTAAAGTAATTGTCTGGATTCTCAAATACAAAATAAGCAGGAGATTTATATTGTTGACAAACACATTTTCATTTTTCTGCCTTTTGTACTGAACTATATGTCCCGAGGCACACAAACAATTAATCTTGCATTACGTTACACAATAGTGCAGTTTGTAAGAGAAATCTACAGAAGGAGTTTCGCCAAAAGCGTGGATTACTCTGAATTTCAGCTGTTCAGTAAGTTACAGCTGGTGCTGGATGTGCTCTGGTTGTGCATCAAACAAGGCTGATGTTCTTGAATGTTCTCCAGCTGCTCTTGGGGAAAGTCCCACAGCTGCTTTGTGGCATGGATGGATTTGCTCTGTGGCATCAGTGGTGCTGATGCTTGGTAGCGGTAGGTGATGTTGTGCTCACCTATTGTATGTGTGTTGTATCTCATTGTAGACCTTGAAGAATGTGAAATTGCCTTCTATGAATCACTCTCAATAGAGCAAAAAGAAAAACAAATTCATATTTGTGCCTAAAAATTCATTTTTAATTTTGTCTCTTTAAGATAGTGTTACCATACCTGGGAATATTTAGAAAGTATATGATGGATATAATTGGATATTACTGCAATGACACTGTGAATGATACCATGTAAAGTAAAAGCTATATTATATTTCATGGTTCTGATTTCAATCACTGTTTTTCAACATTAGATTATTTTGCAATAATATTGTTTCATCTGTCTTCTGCATGACAAGTAAGTGCTAGGAAATCCAACCCTTTGAAAAATTTCCCTCGGGGTAAGAATATTTTCCTTATTTTCTGTTTCTTAGATTTTTCCAAACCTTCAGCAACTACGAGTAACTAATTAGCCATGAGCGTGTTGTGGGGTGTGAGAGCCCAGGTGATTTCAGGTGTAAGTTTGCAGCAGGTGTTGCAGGTGATGGTTCAGAGCCCTGGCACAGGTGGGCAGCACACGCTGGGTGTGTGCAGTGACAGCCACCACTGCCCCAGGCTTCTCAGCCATCCCTGGGATCCCCACAGCACCCACCCCAGTGCACTTCTGCACTGGTTTTGGGGGCTCCTCTGGTCTGCCTGGGGTTGTGTGGAATCCCAAGGGAGCAGTCAAGTGTCACACACGATTCCCATGTGGCAGGAATGTCATTGATTACTGGATTGTGCTAGCAGGAGATGATACTGTCATGGATCTCGTTCTGGTTCCTGAAACAGCTGAATTGAGGCTTGGGTTAGAGACATGTAGGATCTCTTAAGTGCTTTTGATGTTGGTGATAGCAATCCTGTAAGGTGGCACCCCTCTGTCCTTTTGAAGGCATTGTCAGTTAGTTGACATTTGAAATTACTTCTGACTTTTAAAATGACACTGATTTTTTTCTGTAGCATTGAATTGTTAACCCTGGCACTTCAGCTTCATACTACCTTGCAAAATTACCTTGATTTTAATTAAGATAAATTCCTATTTAGCACCTCTGCAGTACTTTGGAAAGCAAGTGCAGATGCATTCTAGTTCCTGTCCTGGAGAAATTATGCTTTGCATTTCTTTTGTACTTTCAGTTTGATACTTTAATCTCAATTTCTTATCAAACAGTGCAGCATCTGATGCTTCTGGGGATATAGGAGGAGAATTGAAGCTCTTGAACTTCTAAATATCCATGAATAATAAAATTGTTCAAGCTGAAATGAACCTTAGGAGATCCAGCCTCCTACTTTAAGCAGGAGCAAACTGAATTCAGACCATGTTGTTTAGAGCTTTGTCCAGTCAGACTTTGAAAACCCCCAAGGACAAAGATCCTCCAATTTCTCAGGGCCTTGTTTGTAGTTTAATTTAGTTGTTTATCTCTAGTCAGAACCTCCCTCTTGTCAGTCTGGCCATTTTCTCTTGTTCTTCTGCCTTCTGTCACAGTAAAGAGCCTGGCTCCATCTCCTCAGCTGACTCCTTGCAGGCAGTGCAAGATCCTGCCTAGATCTTCTGTTCTCCAAACAATCCCCGTGCCCTCAGCCTGTCCTCTGAAGACACACTCAGTGCCTGACCATCTTGTTGACCCTTCTCTGAACACACTCAGTATTCTCAAATCCTTTATGAGCTGTAGGGCACAAAACTGGACACTGAATCCAGATGCAGATGAACAAGTGCTGTGTGAAAAGAAATCTTTGTTCATCCTGAGCAGGAGCACAGGCAGCAGCTCCAGTGCAGAGCTGGTTTGCTACCCGAGCTGCTGTGCCCAGCTTTACCTTCCTGCTCAGCAGGAGCCTCCCCTCCCTCAGGAGGGCTGGGCACTGCCCAGCCTGGGCCAGTGCAGGGGGTCTGGAGCTGAGTGTGTTTGCCCATTCTTGCCTTTCCAGGCCCCTGTGAATGGCCATGCTGTCTTGCAGCATGCTGACTGTATCCAGCAATTTGGTGTTGGCCACAAATCTAAAGAGGCTGCATCCATCCTCCAGCTTGAGTGATGCCTATTGCATTGCCTGGCAATTCCAGGGGAAAAAATGAGACTCAGGATCTCATGGCCCTGATGGAGTGGGCTTATCAACACTTAAAGATTAGGATAAAGTCCAGGCAAGCCTGAATTTCAGTTAAGGTGTTTCTGAATATCTCCATATTCTGGTTGTATTCTTACAATCTTAACTGTATTTTCCTGTTCTGGAATAACTGAGTGCATAAAAAAATGGTTCAAATTATTTTTTTTCTTTTGGTGACAGAGTTAGGAAATAATCCTTACTTGTAAATGGTTAAGAATCCTGATGAAGTGGTGTTAGCTGTTTTAAATAGAATTACATTGTTTAAATAAATAAAATTTATGTCTTTACTTAGTTCTTTTTTGTTTTATTTTACAGTGGATTCCAATCTTGCAAGACTTCAGAAATAAAGACACAGTCTGGGGCTTTGTACCATATCAGAATGACAAATCTTCAGCAGAAACTTCATTTCCAATTACACTTCACATTGGAGATTACAATATGGATGGCTACCCAGATGCACTTGCTATTCTGAAGAACACTTCTGGAAGGTAACACAAACCTAGAAATAAAGCCATCAGATTCCTGTTCAATCATCAGGCATAGAAATTACTAAGTTTAGTGGATCTCATTCATTTTATCAAGTGAACAAGACTTTTGATCTGTGCTAAGTGTTTTCTTTTGAACCCAAGTGTGCATTTAGATGTTACATTCAGAATGCATAATTGTATAGGCTCAAACTGGGACTCTGGGTGGGGAATTGCATCAGGGACTGGAGTATGAGGCAGCATTTCAGGCACTCCTCCCAGAGCTCAGGGGCTGATTCTCTCCCTTTCCTTTCCCAAATCATCTCCTGTAAATTCCTGACTTCAGCTGTCAGTGCTGACTAGTAACACCAGGCTGCTGAGAGCTGGGGAACCTGTTCTGTGCTGTCACATGGAGTGAGCACTGGCTGGTGACTCTGCTGAAGAATGCAGTAGTGCTTTGCCCTTTTAGAGAACCAGAAATTTACCAGTGATTTTTACACTGTCCAAGAGAACTGAAAATAAATAACACACACCCCCAACCCCCTCAAAAAAGAAACTTCTAACCCTTCTTACTAAATTTTTCAGTGTAGTCTTCTCATCCTCCTTTTTTTTTAAATTTTTGCTTCATTGCTTGCTTTCCCAGTAGTTTCTACTGCTACCATCTGGTGCTAGGTGGGAGAGGGCATGTGGGGATGCTCCCAGGGAGGCTGCTGTACACAGAGGAGTCAGTGATCCATGGAAGAGCTGACCTGAGTAGGTGCATGGCCAAGCTGTTGGGCTCGTGCCGGCGGAGAAACGCAGCCGGTGGATCGGAACGGAGCAGCCCGTGGGCAGCTCTCACCTGGCACCTGGGGAGGCTGCTGCTGGCATGTCCTTGCCTTTACCTTCACGTGGAGCAGCCTGTTTGCATGTGAACATGCTTTTGCTTGACAGTAGGGATGATGAAGAGACTTGTTTGCTTTGGAGAAAAGCTGAGAGCCCCAGAGACCGTGATGCCAGTAAACCTCAGCAGAGACAGGGTGTGTGCACGTGAGTGCAGTCTGTCTGTGCTGCACAGCTGACTCTGCCAGCATCTGCACAGATGGAACATGAGCTGTGCTGTTCCTTTTCCTTCATGTCATCTCTTGTAAAAGGTGTTTTAACCCATACTTTGCGGAGTCTTAATGTCTTCCTTACTTGACAGATACTTGCACTAATGCATTGCAAAGCAGAATAAGTCTCTCATACAGGTGTATTTGCTGTCTTCCTCTACATGGTATTTTGGATGATCTTGGGTGCAGGTTCATAGTTTGAATGTATACTCAATATGGAAAACAAGTGAGGACCTCACTTTGATGCTTCAGACAGTAAGAGAATTGGGTGCTGAAGTCCAAGAAGTCAATTCAGGTCTTCTAGTGGTTGCCTAAACATGAGTCACCCACTGACATTTTTGTGTTAGAATCCTTCAGATAGTGATACACACCTAAAAGTGACCCAGTTTGAAGATTAGCGTGCCTGTGTTCAGCCTACATGATGTGATTCATGACAAGGCTGTGAGCAGCTGAGCTCTGTCTGTACCTCTGAGCCTTAAAATAACAGCAGAGCAGCTGTTTCTATTCAGACACGGCAGACGAGAAGGAGGTGATGCTGCTACGGCCCAGAACTTGCCAGGCAAAGTTAAAGCACTCAGGCCCTGAATGTCAGGTGTTTCACTCCAGACTTTCCTCAGCTGGGACTTTGCATCTTCTATTCAGCAGTCATTGAATAAAGATTGCAGACAGTCTAGAGAGCAAACTAGACCCAGCCTTCCCTTTGCCAAAGTAACACAGTGACGTGGGAACTGTAAAGTTGCTGTCTTTGCTTTTACCTAAGCCTCAGAAGTCTTGTGTTTTGAGCTGTGCTATCATATGTGTCCTGGTGGCTGGTGCACTTCAGAAGGGCTGCATGAAGATTTATGGAGTTCAGAAATGTACTTGAAGCTGTTTTAAGTCTTAGGAGCCTCTGGCTGGCATATAATTACAGCAATTTAATGCTGTGTAAAATCATTAAACAGTTTGTAAACAGTTACTCCTGTAGAAGCCCAGAAGTCACCTATGTCTTATTGCAGTGAACTAGTGAAAAGTGATACGTTTTTATTCTCCTTGCTTCTGAATTTGTTTGCTTATTCAATTGAGTGCATTCAAAATTATTTTTAAACTTGACATCGAAGTTGAGTGACACAGGCATAAGGACTGAAGGTACTAGCAGATGATGTGACAAGCTATTAAAAGGCAGGTTCAGAAAACTGAGGAATTCTGGCAAAAACTGAGTAAGTAACCTAAAAATCAAGGAATACATTGCATGTTAACATTTGTATCTATCCAGTATTTGTAGAAAAGCAATGGAAACATGCGTTATATTTCAGGATCAAAACGAAAGTCACTTTTTTTTCACTTGCTATGAAATGTCACATTCAATGTTAATTCATTGGTTCTGAGAGACTTAAACAAATACTTTTAAAATGTGTAACTGGGTCACTGATTGGAGAGAATTAAAACAGTGTGGGAATTAAATTAAAAGCTGTCCTTAAATTAGAGCAAATTAAAATGAAAACCTTATTTAATCGATTTTAAACACTTCTGGATCAAGCTGTTTATTTCTTACTCTGAAGCCTTTCATGCTATATCTACAGATCTAATTTCAGTGATTGATTACTGTGATTAAATGATAAAAGCATTTTTGTAAACTCTTGACCTCAATCTGTGCTATCATTTAGGAAGCCTGGTTTCTACTTGCTGTCTGTAATGTAAAGAAATCAAAGCAGGCAGAAACAATTTTGTTAATCTGAAAGTGTACATGATAATGGAAGAAAAGGATTAAAATCAATTATATGCCTCCATCACAATTCAGGAAAGTACTTCCAGATGAAATCCTTACAAATCCCTACAAAAGACTGAAATAAAGATACATACCACAGTTGGGCATAATGTTGGTTTACTGTCCTGCCCAGTGGGCAAGTCAGGAAAATGATCAATAGCTTCAAGTATTGCCAGAACTGTTATGAGACTCTGCTGTTTCATCTCCTGCCATAACCCTTTGATTTGGAATTACACTGTGTAATATTCTGGCAGTGTGGAGACATTCCTTACCAGAAACATCAAAAAGAAATCTCACTTGTGGTTGCAGGTGTTGTGGGGGTTGAACCTTTTGAGCCTTTATTAAGACTCAATGAGTTCCAACAGGTACTCAATAAATTCCAACAGGTGAAGCTGCTAAATGCACTGTAGATCCTTACATATTTATCTGCTCAGTCTGAATTCTTTTAACTTCTGACTTAAGTCAAACCTGCACATTAGAATTCATGTCCACAGGTTTTTCTTCAGTCTAGATACA
The DNA here is from genome assembly GCA_024734555.1 of Trochalopteron elliotii. Taxonomy (NCBI): domain Eukaryota; kingdom Metazoa; phylum Chordata; class Aves; order Passeriformes; family Leiothrichidae; genus Trochalopteron; species Trochalopteron elliotii. Next base: position 5,917,457 of record JANPWX010000087.1, read on the forward strand.
TATAAGAATTCTGTATTAGAAATTTTGTGTGTATATAGAATAATAATAGGTGAAGGGATTTTATCAGTAGTTAGTAATTGGTTCAGCTGTACCTTCTGTCTTACCTAAATGAATTCATTTTTTCACATGCTGATTTTAAATTGACTCTGGTAACATTGGAATTGTAAGTACTGCATGTGAGTTCATAAACATCTATCTCCCATCTAATTAGATGAAAGGAATTTTGTTTAGCAATTGTTTCCAATTAGACACTAGTAATTGGCATCTTGCATTGCAAATAAGTCATCTAACTCCTTCAGATCCATTTTTATTCAAAGGGTGTTTTTAACTGGTCAAGTTGACAATACTTTATCTCTGACACACTTGATAAAGACTGAAACTTGGGAGACACAAAACAGCTGGATATGGAAAGTTGAATAAAAAACTTTTAAGTATGATAGACTTCTAGAAAGTTTTCTAGGTGTTCCTGCTCAGTTTTAAATTAATATATATGTATTAATCCTTTATATGGAAGGACTCTTACTCGACCAAATTATCTCTTCCTAAATCATTATTAGTTGTCACTTGTCAGAAGGAAGGTTGGATAGAGGACTTCTTTTAAATGAAGGATTGATGAGCACCTTGTAATTGAGCAAATCTAAAAAACCAGAGGCAAATTCAATTATTCTGAACTTCTGGAGTAAGATAGTCGTAATTTAGATGTCCCTGGTATTACTGTAAATGAACTACCCTAAAACTGACAGCATGAGAGATGTATGAAATTAGCAGTAAATATTTAATTCTAATTGCAAAGGAATATGTTAAAATAAAACCAAGATAAATCTTCAGTCTTTCTTTGGTGTTAAGCCTTATTAAATCTCCCTTTCCTGCATAGATGACTTTGGTCAGAAGGTACCAAATTGGGGTATATGTACTTTGGGATAAAGTTGTAGGTAGTACCCAATTTATCTGCAGCTGTGTATTGGAGTGCATAGCTCAATATTTGAAGTGCTGCAAATGGCATGTTAAGGGTCAATAGACTGGTCTTAGTTCAGAGTTCTTCTGCTCTCTCTCGTAGCATTGAGGCTGAATTGTTTGGTATTGACTGTTACCCATTTGTAGAGCACTTTAGCATTGATTTTTTTTAGGTTTTACCATTACAGAAGAGTCTGTCTTTATAGGCTTTCAAGGACATTGCTTTGTCATTTTAAGGATGCAGATAATAATCTTTGTTACAGGGAGATTCTTTCTGATGGGAAGTCTTCAAAATTTTGTTCAAAATAATGAGAAGGTCATAAACTTGCACTTATTTATTATAGTATGTATCAGAAATGAAGCATGGAAGTAGATACTTCAATTCTAGGGCTTCTTGTGTATCACAGGCCTAAATCATAGAAGGATTCAGCTGGCAGCTCACAGGCCAAATTCAGATGTCTCCCAGGAAGAACCTGAGCAGCTGAGGAGGCAGAGAACAGCTGGTTCTCTCCCCTCTGCAGACAGGCAGGGCCTGCAGCTCCCTGCTGCTGCAGCATGGCCTGCACAGCAGCATCTCCTCCTCCCAGGCTGAGATGCAGCACACAGGACAGGGGATGCTGCATCTGTGAATTAATTCATTTCCTCTATGACAGAGCTCTCCCACAGGGCACTCCTTGGGTCTTCAGCATCTGGTTAGGGTTTGAGATTGCTTTTTTCTTCCTGCTGTTTGTCTTATGTTTCTCTTGTAGATGCAGAAAGGTGAAGAAAAGTGGCATTTCCATACTGAGTGCCACTTTGATTAATGTTTTCCTTTTTTCTCAGTTGTAAGGAAAGAAAATAAAAAGGGTTCCTGTAGTAAATAAACTCCTTGTGTCTATCCATTCACAAGGCTTCTAGTTTAGACTTGAGTAGTGTGCAGAGTATAATGTAAGCCTGAGTCTTTCATCTTTTGAATTATTATCATCTAAGTAATTTCTGACAATTTAAAAAAATCTGAACAGAGTCTTTGTAAAAATTTGTCCAAATTTTAAAAAGCTGTGTTGAGATGATGAAAAGGAGAAATTGAAACAATCTGCTTAGCTCAGCTTGTCACCTTACCTTGGAGTTGGCTATTCTGATATGATACTTGGGTAATACAAGAAATGAATGTGAGCACTTAAGAATTTCAAGTTGTGATTATGAGTTCTCAGATACAGATAATGCAGCATCTTAAATATTTCAGCTCCCTCATTTCCTTTGGCCATATGTTCTTTCAGGGATTTGCCTAAGGAGCAGTGCCTGTGTGTGCCTGTGCATCCTGGATGCTGCTGAGACACAGGCCCCACCTCGCTGTCCCCACAGAGCCAGCGGCGTGTTCAGGGTCACACTGAGGACGTGGTTCTGCCTGTTGCCCTGGGCTCTGACAGCTGAGCTGCCTTTACAGAACACTGCTCTGCCTCCTGGCTCTGCCCCCAGAAGGAGAGGAGGAAACTTCATCTGTTTCCATTGCCGAGGCAGTGAAGGATTCCAGGAGGCTCTCAGGATACAAACCTGCCTGAAGAGTTGGACTGGGGTTGGTAAAGTGTGAGGTTTTCCCAGTTCCCAAAGCACTGATATATTATCAGGGAGAGTGGGTGAAATATTCCCCCCCCTGCAGCCCCTGGGGCTGTTTGGCTAGCTCAGTCCTTGGGAGGAATATTCCAGGGACAAGACAAAAGATTCAAAAGAGGCTCTTACCCCATGTCTATTTCCAGGCTTTATTCTCGCGTGGTGTCCAGGGGGGCAAGAGAGAGATTAAGGCAGACCAGGGCCTTATCTAATCTCCTGGCCGGAAAGATAGCTGGGGCTCAACCTACCAGGTCAAGAAAGGAATGAAGGGTCAAGCCCTATAGGCTCCAGGCTTTAGGTTTCAGGGGGTCCTTGGGGGGAAAACCATAACCCAGAGAAATACAAGTGGGAACCTTGTGTCACCCACTGGCCCATAGGATACTCTTTAGAGGAGAGATTTTTCTACAGCAGCCCTGGTACTGTGCTTGGTTTCTATGTTTCTTGTTTAGTATTGCACCTGTCTTTGTGCTACATGTCACCAAGTGCCCAACGTGGTTTGCCTTGCCCTATTTTTACTTCACTTTAGCAGGTTGGGGTTTGTGTTTTATATTTTGCTTGAAACAGTGGAAAACATATAAATAGAGGTTTGGTTTAATCTCAAATTTGCTTAAAACATGTAGTGTGTAAGAAAAAGTATTAGTGGAACTAATGGGATGGGAAGAAGCTGTCATGAAATAATGAAAAAGCATGGACATGTTTTGAATAGTGTTTAAGTTGATGATGGACTGTGGAAAGAATGAAGGAAAATGGCAGATAAGTTCATTTGTACAGTTTTCAAAATAAAGTAAGGATATGGTCAGTCCTTTGAGTGGGTAAGTTATTCCTGTTAGTTTGAGTCCATTTATTTAGTGTTTTCATTGTTTAAGTCAGGCATGACAATGATTGTAATTCTGTCTCTAAAGTTCACGTAAGTACTTAAGGATTTTTCAAGTACCCAGTGGCTGCTGACTGTGCTTTTATTACATTTAACTCCAGAGCACTTAAACTATGTCATTACAACATTTTAAAATTTCTGTAATTTAGACTTCTCTCAGGTTGGTCTGTGTATTTTATATGTCTGTTTTACAGCAATCAACAAGCATTTTTACTGGAAAATGTCCCCTGCAACAACGCGAGCTGCAAGAGCGCGCGGCGCATGTTCAAGGTGTTCTGGGAGCTCTCGGATCTCAACCAGATCAAGGACGCCGTGGTAGCCACCTTCTTTGACATCTATGAGGATGTAAGTGCAGCTCCTCAGCCCAGCAAACAGGCTCTGGGTGTGGCTGTGCCTGTCCCTGGAGCCTGCACAAACCTTGCCTGTGCAGCCTTGGATTGTCCTGCTTAGCTGTGGATGCCCCTCTCCCTCCCAAATTGATTAGAATTATATTCATAATGTTTGAGAGATATTAAAATGAATAGCAAAGGTGTTAACTTTGCTGCACAGCATTTTTTTCCCAAGAGTAAATAAGCATTCTTATGTAAACTTGGGATTTTCTTTCCTCTAGGGAATCTTGGATATCATTGTGCTAAGCAAAGGCTACTCCAGCAAGGACTTTGCTATCCATACATTGAAAAATAACTTTGAAGCAGATGCCTATTTTGTTAAAGTTATTGGTAAGTTATCAATGCATGATCAAGTCAAAATGGGATATTGAGAAGAATGTGAATATTTGAGCCTTTGCATGTGAAAATGTGAAGGTAATGTTCTGTACCTCTGCCATAGCAAGCCTGCTTTGCTGGCATTCCTGTGGGTGTGGGAATGGTGCAGAATCACCTTCAGAAGGGGCTGATTTTGTTTCAGGGCCCCCTGGCATGGTGTGTTCTGCTTACACTGCATGATCTGTTCTGAGGGTCACTTTACATCCCTGTGGGAGTCAGTTCTGTGTTTCCAGCCCAAAACCACGTGGCACAAACCACACCTTACCCTGAGAGCACAGAGGGGCCATGAACATGGCCAGGATGTGTGCATTAATGAGAGATGCTTTAAAAGGCTTAGGTTAGATTACAATATTCATAATTAGGTTTTTAAACTGCATGCCCCACTGTGCTCTTCAGCTGCAAAGGTGTTGAGCTTTGAGCTCATTTCTTGTCTGTCTTGCTTGATTTTTTGAGAATGAGTGAAAAACGAGGCTGTATCAGAGCCTATGAAGACAAAACTCACGAGCAACAACTAGAGGTTCAGCTTCAAAAATTGCATTTGCCTTCATGTTACTTAAATGCATCCAGTCCTCTAAAGCACATATTCTGCACACCAAAAGAGAACAGAACTGCAGCTACTGCTGGGGGCTGATGCAATTATTGCTTTGTCCACAGCCTGAGCTCTGTTCTCATCGTGATAGTGTTTAATCATTTATCATGTTGATGGAAGCCTTCTTTTAAGTAATACCATATATCTGTAGTGTAATCCACAAAAGCATGCAGAAAACCCTTTGGAAAAATCTTACACTTCACAAAGCCATACCAGAATTATGATTGTGTGATATTTTAATGGGGAAGGGAGTAATTTGCAACATGCTTTTAGATTCACTCTGTGTAAATCTATCTTAAAAACTGGGACAAGCCTTTTTTTAGCACCCTTTTAGGGTGTGAGTATTTTTGCATAGAAACCCCAGGAAATGGGAATTAATGAGTGTCTAAAAATATTTTTACTGTGATACAGGGGAAAGTATTTCTAACAAAATGTGCTTTGTGTGAGTTAGTGTATCAATAAATGCATTGTGTTCACTTATTTGGCATCTGGACAATGAGAACAGCTTTGCTCATTATAACTGATGTCAGTGTTACTTGGCCAGGTAATTTGTTCCAGGAGTGAAAGTGAACAGTAAATTTCAGTGTGCCCTTTTGCATTAAAATGGGAAGAGTTGGTTCCACTTGCATACTCACCTATGTGTAACAGATAATTAAAGCTGTAGCTTTAACAGCCTATTTGTAGGTGCATATAGTCTTCAAATTCTGCTTTGCTACACACGTTTGTCTTAACTGTCCAGATATTGGGGGGGGTTTGGACTGTATAAAATATTGCATCCTACTGTATATAGAAATTGCAACATTTTGAAATCGCAAGCGAAGAATGATAATTTAGTAGTCTTGACAGTTGTTAACATTCACGTGCAGATTATTAGAAAACTTCCTTGACTAGAGCAGTGCCATTTCTGACTCACATAGGGAGTGATTTCTAATCAGATTGTCAATATCTTACATGCACCTTTTGGTATTTCCCTGGTCCCAAACATTTTGTACCCTTAAAAGAAGACAGAAAATGAAGATCTGGACCAGACTTGAGGGCAAGTCATCCTAACCACCAGGAGTTTCTTAAAGCATTTTCTGTCTGCCATGATTGCTTTGGGATACCATAATTCATGGAGAAGTAATGTTTTTTCCCTGGCTTCAGTATCTGATGTGCATCCTCCTCTCTGCCCATGGCCATTACTGGCCTGCTGCTCCACCAAACTGTTGTCATTAGAAGTCCAAATTTTGCATCAGAATGGGCTTTAGATTATTGTATGTGTGTGGGTTTTGTTGTTTTGTTCTAATGCTCAGTGTGACAGGATGTCCTGACTTACAGAACAGATGGCTTTCACTGTCCCTCATTTAGGTTTTTAATGGAGATTTCTGAATGTAACTGACTTTTCAAACTAGTAAGTTTTAAACAATTAATTGGAACAACTGTCACAGGCTTTAGATATTAATTAACATTATATACACCTGCTTATAATACTTCTGAATTAATAGAATAAATCAATAATGGGATTTTTGCTTGTTACAGCTTTTGTGAATTGCCTTAAACCAAGTTCCAAAATGATGCCTTGTGTAGAAGGAAAAGCCTGTATCTTTTTTATCAGTTAAAACAATAAAGCTGAATCTCTGCCAGTATTTTAAATGGTTAGAAATGAAGAATAATGAATAAAATGGATAGTTCATTGTTTTAAAAATGTTTTAATTTGGAATTTTTCTAACTGGTGAATCTGTCCTTTTGAAGCTGGTTAACCAATGAGGTGGAGTAAAACAGTGATGTATTTCTGCCAAGTATGCCCCCAACAGATAAGGAAATGTTACACATTGCCATAAACCACAAAGAAGATATTTGTTTTCTTTGTGTTTTAATGGCTACTTGACACTAGCACTAGACTTTACCAGATTTCAAAGGTGGTGCTTCTAAGATGGTTTGTGAACACAAACACAACATGCTCACTTTTTGTCCTTGCAGTTCTCAGCGGCCTCTGTTCTAATGACTGTCCTCGGAAAATAACCGTAAGTGTAACTGTGGCTTTGTTTAGTTTTCAGCTTCAAATAAGCTGAGGTCTAATTATACCAAAAGCTCTCAACATATTAAAAGAGTTATTGACTGGAAGAATGTATAATCCAAGTCATGACTGGCCAACTTCTGCTTCTGTGAGAGCCATATCTTTGGGCAGCTGCTGCTCAGAGCTGGAATCAGTGGAGTGATTGTGCAGGGGCTTTGTTACCCTGGGGTAACACTGGGGCTGGGATACTCCAGAGACAGGAGGAACTTGGGTCCCCAGACTGTGAATTGTGCCAAGTCTTGGTGGGCACTTAGAAAGTCCAGGCAAAACTGACTGTGGGGCAGATCCAGCCACTTCTGAGCCAAATTCCAGCAGTGGGCACAGCCAAGGAAGGGCACTGGGCTCTGATGATTCTGCAGACAGCCATACACATGTGGTGTTTTCTGTTTAGATTATTTGATTTGTCTCCAGAGATCTGCAACTCACCCACCAAACTGCCAATTAGCAAATTGTTTAGCAATGTTCACTGTGAAAGTTGGCCTCAAAGAGGAACTTAGAGGAATTAGAGGTAGCAGTAGCACTTTAGCTCTGCAAAAATTTCATATTTAATTTTGACTTGAAAATAGAAAAACTGCTTCAAACATGGCTAACCTTCACTTCAAGCCTATTTTGAGACATGAGATTGAATTTCTGTTATAAAATAATGAGGTTTGATAGTGTCATTAACTTAATTACAAAAATCAAGGGTTTAAAAAGCAAATCTTCACAGCAGATGTTGGTGAAAATTTCATTATTGAGATCACTGAAACACTATTGCCTCCATTGTAATAGGAGTTCTCTGACAGAAAGTAACATAAGGTACATTTTGCCAGAGTACAGCTATGTGGCACCAAAAAAAAATTTTAAATTTCACCTTATTCACTCACCTTTCATAGATTTGCATTAGCATCACCTTTGTGGTCTCCTTAGTTTTCATTCTAATCAGTTATTATTTTCAGGCTTTGATCTCATCTGTCATCATTATCACTTACTTTTGTGGTTTAAACTTACTACTTTTTGAGGCATGGTGTGAAACATCATCATCATCCTTTTTAGTGTTCCTTCTGTAACTTATTTGAAAGCTCTCTGTTTGGTTTGCTGCCCTAATATCAGCTTGAATTCAGCACTAGGGGGGAAGAAAAAAGAAAAATTCCTTTAAAATCTATTCCTGTAGCTGTGTCTCATCCTCTCCCTTCCCCACCCTTTCTTACTTAGGTGCATTTGTTATGGTTCATCACTCAGTAATGCACAACTTCCTTGGATGTTTGTTTGTTTTATTTTTCCTCATGTCTGTACTTTGATGTTTAAGTACACTTTCTTCCTCAGGAAAATTTGCTTAAAATAGATACCAATACTGACAAGTGACTGTTCAGTCACTTCCATTTATTAAATGAACCATTGCTAAATAATGATAACAAAGATGGAATTTATGTAGTTTTTTTCAATTCAGAAATACCATCAAGATAGTGCTTTCTCTCAGCATCAAATGAGTTCTGCTGTTTCAGAACATGCAGTTATTTCTTTGAATTTTTAGGGGATTTTTACTTTACTTACAGCTTCCAAGGAAACATTAAACCCTTTGCCAGAGGACTGAATAGCATTGCTTTCTTCAGGAGAAATTACTTAGCCAACTGTTACTGTGATTTTGAAAATTGATTTCCACATAATGCTATGACCAAAACAGTTGCAAGATTTTGAAGTTAAAATATAAGAATATATGTTTTTCCTCAGTTTACTGTTTAATTACTATAGCTTCTTCTGTTCCTAAATGTTGTCTGCCTTTTTCTTTGGTTTTTTATCCCTTGTAGCCTTTTGGAGTGAACCAGCCTGGTCCTTACATCATGTACACCACTGTAGATGCAAATGGGTACCTGAAAAATGGGTCAGGTAAGAGAAACTCACTGTGGGAATACCCAAGGCTCAGTCTGTCTGTGTTTGTGCTTCTCAGCAACCTCAGGAGTTGGAAAGGTGACAGAGGGAAATGGGAATGGTTTCAATGGTGCCTTCAGTTTACAGTGCCAAACTCCTCAATGTTCTCTTCCTTCTTTACAGACTGCATTTTTATTACAAACATTGCAATTACATTATTTTTTCATTTGTCCTGTGCCAGTTGGGTTTGAACAGTTGGCTGTAGCAAAAAATTGTTGGGTAAAATATCATCAGTTTGTGAAATAGCATAAGCTTCTGATTGCTTCCTAAGCAATTATGAATTAAGAAACAGCAGTGGCCTTGAAAAACCTAAATACAATCCTGGTAGCCAGATGACAAAAGATCAGGATAATGTTCAGGATGTATTTGTCTGGAGTTGTTCACTACACCTGGCAGCTAACAAAATCAAATCCTGAGTAGCCTGAGGAGGCTGGAGGGGGAATGCCTGTGTCCTTCCAGGTAATGCAGGAGCTGCAGGGTATCAATCATCAGGTAACAGGGTCAGAATCAAGGGGAAGGTGCTTGGTGCAACATAACATGTGTTGGAACTGAAGCTTTAATGGCCTGGGATGGTGCAGGTGCGACAGTTTGCAGGAGTCCAAAAGCAAAGCAGCCAAAGAGAGAATCATCCATCAGGCTGTGTTCCAAGCAGTGCCTGATGTTAGAATGTCCTGGGCTTAATGCTGCTTTCCTAGGTGTGTGCTGGTGGCTCCTAGAAAACACAGGAGACTGTACAAAGTGGTTTATTAGTCTCATTTATGACTGGTAATCTTAGAAATGAGTCCATTATAGTCCTTGCTTAGGCAAAAATCCCAACTTCATAAGCTGAACATGATCAGTAAGTGAAGTCATCTGTATCTGTCACTCCAGTCTCATTTCAAATTAAACTCAGATTGTAAAAATGTGGTTCCAGTAGTCCACTGGGAAGATTATATTCTGTATAACACTAACTTAAAACAATGATTTGGGGGGGGAAATGGTGATATGTTAAGGTCCTGAGTCAATCTGAATCACTGGCAATGCTCTCACCATGAATAGTGTGCTCAGGACTGTTAATTCCACCTGAGAAAAATTAGAGAAGATGTCCTGAAATACAAACCAGATAGCTGCAAAAACATATCTTGATACTCTGGCATGTTTGTACATGCTTAAATAAAGACATTTTTCTAACTCTGTGTCGTGGAACAATGCACATATCTTACAAATGTGTGGAATAAAACCAGCTTAAAATCTGGACCTATTTCATGTATTATTTTCCTAATTTATTTTCTGTTTCTCTCTTGCAAGAATAAAAAAATGCATTTTTCTTAAACATTTTCTTTAGGGTTTGCTGAGTTTGGTTGGTTGTGGCTTTGTTGGTTTTTTGTTTGTTTGTGTTGGGGGGGGGCAGTCCTTCTAGAAATGCATGTTTTTACGATTTACTCTAAGAAAGAGTTTTCAAATGTGATTTAATACTGCTATATTCCCTTCACAGCTACCATATTTACAATAATAAAAACCTAACAGAGTCCAGGCATGATGAATTTCCTTTTCTGTTCTGACATTATGAAATAACAGTAATGAATTCCAAGTGCATTTATGACCCCAGCAGTATTGCTACAGGGAATTTTCTAATGCTGTCTTTGATCAGTTTCTCAACACTAATAACTTAATAGATTTTTTTGAGTCTGTATAATTCCTGCAAGAACTTTTGAAAGTCATATTTTCTGAGGGTGTTGTATTATATTATGTTTGTAGCTAGATTTTCTTCTCTTGCAAGTGTTATGTGTAAGATTCAGTAAATGTTCTAACTAGAATTACTGGCCTACAGGTTGTCTGGAAAAACAGCCCATTAAATCACAATCCTCTTCTATTTGACTATCAGGAAATCATCAAGCAATATTCCTTACATGTACTGGTAGGCAATACCAAACCCACATGGCATTTTTGGGCCATGTATAAACCTACAAAACATCTTTTCCACATTAAGCTTTTATTAGTATAGCATCCATATGCTATTTTTAAACTAATTTTCATCAGCTTATTTGCCTTCCTTATATAATATTACTGGACAATCCATATTTGAAGCTTTTAATTATATGAATGGAGTGATGAGCTAATTAAAATTTTAAAAGAATGAATCCCTTTCCCAAGAAGTAACATTAGTAAAAACATAGTGATTTTTCTGATGAAAATGAAACTCACCACTCCTTTTCATGTCCCCCTCCAAAGACAGCTGCTGTTATTTATTGCCTTTATGGCTGTGCTCAGTGGGGGAACAGTTTTTTGGCTGGACCACTGCAACCAATCACCTGAAGTTATCCCTCCAGCCCTGGGTTTAAGTAAATCATAAAGGACTCAAAGCCATGGCTCCCACTCTGCTTCTGATCTCCTGAATTCTGCAGGACTTCAGTTGTGAGTTATGGCATCTTTCATGTAGGCAATATTCGTGCAGAGAGTAGAAAGGCCCATATGGCTGTCCTTATCTAATTCATTTTAAGGTTCTTTGATCTGCCAAGCCTTAACTACAGGAAATTTGCATAATTATGAGAGTTTTCTTAAAAACATTGTTAGAATTGTTCTGTTTCCTATTAACATTCCAGTATGTTGTTAAAAGATAGCAGAATAATAATTAACATGTATTCTGTGCTTTTACTTTCACGTTGCTCAAATCACTTGTAATCTTGCAAGAAATACTGTTAAATTAGCTACAAGGAATAGCAATTGCCAACATGGGCATTAAAATGGAGAAGTTCTGGACCTTACATCTGCAGTTAACATCTCCACAAACCTTCTCTTCCTGAGAGGAAAATCAACTGCAGCAGCTGCTTCAAATATTTAAGGAATTTCATGCTTGAGATCAGACCAGGTCCAGTGTAAATCCAGGAGAAGTACACAAACTCAGATCTAAGTCATGCTTTCCGATCCATGTCCTGCAACTTGCCTTCTCCCTTTTCTTTTGGATTAGTATTTTTAAGGAGATCCCACAGTTAAGTGTGTCAGCCAGCATTTTCAGCTCTACATATCCATTTCCAGGCTTTTATTGGGAGAGTATCTTCTATGTTTCAGCCTGTGCTATGTACGTCTGAATTTTCTCTCCTGAAGTAAAAATATGCTGATAGAGTTTGAAATAAATAGGCTCATACTTGCAGCTTGTACCTACCAAACATATTAATTCTGTGGGCCAGGAATGGCTGGCAGTAAATGGTTTCCTCCAAGCTCCATATCCACAGGAAGATGATAAGAGTGGCTTCACTGAATGGCTCATATGGATCAAGTCATAATTTGTTTAAGGATCTGTAAGAGTGAAGCTGTGTGGATGATGAAGCTGATGGCCTTTGCACCTCTCATTCCAGAGCTCTTTTATTTTGCTGCTTTTGCTTTGTTTTGTTTTAAACCTTTCATGGCAGAATGACCTTTCACATGCTGTGAAGTCGTGCCCTTCTGGTTTTTTGAAATCTGCTTACTCTTCCCTGTTGTTGCATTGAGTTCTCCTGCTGTTTAACTAAATTGAATTGTGAGGTGAACACAAATGTCTAGCAGCTATTATAGTCATGAATTTAAACATAAACATTGCAATGTGTACCAGAAAAAAAAAGCAAAATAAGCTTCTTTTCGATGGCCATTTGATGCTGCAAGGTTCATTGTGTCAAATTCCACTAGACAGAAAGAAGAGTGTATTCATGGAACAAGGTGGAATAATTTAATAATTGAATAGCTGGATTCAATGAGAGGGATTTTCTGTTTGCTATAGGTGGGAATAGCCTTCTAGTATGTTTTTCTATATAACTCTTTTGTTCAGAAAACTTGCTTGAACTTGTAATGTTGCTTGTGATATTACCAAACCTTGGATATTTGGACATTACAGATGGCACAGCTTCCCCTATCAGCAGTATGATAATTTTATTGTTTGAGGAGATTTTAAGTTACCAGCTTTACTTCTATAACTTTGTAGTGTAAAGATATTTTTCATAAAAATACATATTCTCATAAAAATGCATCAGGTTTGGAGTTTGGGCTTGCAGAAGTGTCCCAAGTGTTGGCAGCATTGCAGTCATCAGTGTCCCAAGTCCCAAGAATGCACTTTGAATTCCCTTTCCCTTGTTATTTCCAGAACCAGGTATTGCAGAAAAGGTTGAGAGGTGAAGCTGTGTACTTCATTAATCTGAAATTTCCTACTGAGGGGGCTAAGGAAAAGAGGCAACCAGCTGGGGAAAACAGGGAGACACCCCCAGCCCTTAGGAAAATGAAGTTACCATTGCATATTTTAAGTAGAAAAGAAACTCTTTGACCACTACATTTTTGTTCCAACCAGTGACCCCCAAAGGCAATATGAAAAGGACTGAAGTAAAGCTTTCAACTAAAGCCAAGCAAATCTATTTCTCCAACTTTCTGTGAAGCTTCCAAGTTTGAAGTTGTTGGGTTTTTGTTAGATTGGGTTTTTTCTGAAAGCTTCTTTGTAAATTCTTAGACATATTCCATGTGTTTTTCATGACTATCAGTTATATTTTCCCTTTTCTCTTGCAGTAAATGGTTCTGGTATATTTTCAAATAAAATAAAGAGTTACCAGCTTAAAAAATGGGGAAGTCCTCAGTGCAGCTTAGCCCAGTGCTGGTGATGGGTGCAGAGTAAACATCACTGCAGTGTTGCAGCTGTGCAGGGAAGGTCACTGTGATTGCACCCAAATCTTGAGCTGCCTTTGTCCTGCTCCAGCTGTTGCTGGTGTTGTTCCAAGCTATGCTGTAACCCATGCAACCTCTGCATGGCAGGTTTGGGACTAATTTTTACTTTTTCTAGGATGCATATGTTTGTGTAGACTATATAAAAGAAGTCATTCATGTGCTTACCTCAGTGTTTAGGTAGGTGATGGTACAGAAGAATTTACGTGCAAGTCTGAGACTAAAAGATACACTTTTGGAATCCTAAGTAGTATTGCAGAATTTTCAATTACACAGAATGGGTTAAAACCCATTGGCTAATTGGCTAATTAAATGCAAATAATATTTTACTAAGAAAAGTATAATTAAAAAAATTATGAGGAATGGTTCAGGAAACCACAAGTTTGAAATCAGATTTTCTATTTGTCTTTTAGTTCTGGGTAGTGATCTTCCATGTTCTGCTCTGTCACAAAATAAGTTCATTTAAACTGACTGAATACTATCAGTGTTGTGCATCTATTTCTGTAGGTTCAGTGAGGTTGTTCCTAAATCCAGTGTTGTCAGTGCTGTTTAAACAAGAGAGGGCATTGCTTCTACATGTAACTGCAACCACTTTCCCCTCACAAAGTTAAATTCTTCAGCCTGAAATAATCTGTTGAGGACATTTCAGTTCAGCTCAGGGGAGAACAGGCTCCCCTTGAGCATTCAGCAAGTTTACATCAGGATAATGGAAACAGAAGGAAAATTATTTAATTCAGGTATAAAAGAACAAGTACTGGATGTGTCACAGACAACACATGGCTCTGGTTTTCAGACAAGACTTCGGAAAGGTTAATGATAGAAATTGCTTCCAGTTTTATATGCCAGACTTGAGAGGTAAGGAGATTGATTCCAAAAGGTCCAGAATGGTTTCTGAATATCAAACTCTGCAAAATCTTCTGAGGTTTGGCTGCCCAACATCATTAGCTTTTTCTTACAAATTTGATCTCCAATAGGCTGAAACCACAGAAAATCATGTCCTGAAATGTTGAGGATTTTACTCTGCCCCAGATTTTTTTAAGCAATAAAATGTCATGATTTATGATTTAAAACAAGAATATATATATATATACCACCACTAATCTCAATACCACAGCCCATGCAATCTGCGTGCTTTGAACTGGCATTTTTGAAACAAGAAGCTTAAAGCAAAAGACATAGTATTGAATAGTCTTAAAAATAGTATTAAAAAGAAATCAAATGTAGCATGATCAGGAAAAGGTTTTTTATTTCTTGTTTATAGTAACAGTTCTATTGATAAAGTAAAACAAAGTGTGAAGCAGCAGCCACTTCCTCCATCTTGTCTACACTGACTCCCAAAAACATAAAGAACAATTTGAATGTAAGAAATAAATCCCACTTTCCTCCTTGAAGATGCGAAACTATTTTCAGATTTTCTTGGACCAAGTAGAAAGCTGTTGCCAGTAGTTTTACAAGAGGACAAATTGCTGTGGTTGCTATTTAAATTAAATTTTAAATATTTTCATAAGTAAATTGATTACTGGTGACTGGGAACTTCAGATAATGTCAATAAACTGTTGACAGTACTCTCTGTAATTCCTCTTTTTGTTTTTCATCTTGGTTTGGGGCTTTTATGTTTCTCAGGTGAGCAGTTGTCATTCTTAATTACTTGGTTGCAATTCTAAGTGGAACTTTTCAGTAAGCATCAAAGAGAATTTCTGATAGATATAGGGTGAGGAAAGCAATGAAAAGTCTCAAAGTTCTGATGTGCTTAGTCAGCTTTAATAAATTGGAACCTTCTACATTCTATCAGCCTGCTTAGCTAATACCTCCCAGTTTTAAAGGCAAATAAAAAAATAAGTATGTGCACATTTCTGCCTGCTGTGTAGAAGAAAACATTCCTTTCTGACCTTTGCAAATGATCTATTTACATCCTGAAGCGTAAGATTTCATTATCCTTATCTTAGTAGGCATAAGAACCAGCATTAGTAGCCATGAAATTATTCAGTGCTTTAAGAATTCTAGCTGCAGTATGTGACTCTCTAACCTCTTTAAGGCTGACTGCACACAGTATATGACATTTTCTTTTATTCTCTTTAATTTAGTTGACATTCATTTCATTTGTAAGATGAAAGAAAAAAGCAAGATTGTGGTTGCAGTCTTCTTGTGATCCTAAATATTTCACTCAAAAGTAATTCTAAAAGCTTTTCGATGTTACAGCAGTACCTTGTTCTTTTGGGGAAAGTCCTGCAGCATTCAGCATTAGTGAAACAAATTCTAAAAGAAAAGCTTTTTTATGTTGCAGCATGATCAAGTAACACATCTGGTTCATTTCTATAACCAAGTCAAATTAAATACATCCACCTTTGCTTCTTACTGCCTGCATGTTGGTAACTGGAGGTTTCAGGTTATTACATAACTTGAGAATTACTCCCATTTTAGATTTGCATGTTGACACCTGGAGATTGAGCAGTTTAGCCAAGATCATGTTAGGGAAGTCAGTGGCAAGGTAGGGACAGACTCAGGACTCAAATCCTGTGCTGTCCTATCCTGTGTTATCTCAGCTTCCTGGAAAAATCCCAGTTCCTGAAGAGAAAAGCTGCTCAGTCAGTGCTTTGTGCCACGTCTTCTGTAACCAAGAAATCTACCCAACAGTGTGCACAGTACACCTTGTCCTTGCAATAGAGACTTGAAAGTACAAATCCAACTTAAATAGTTCCTCATCTGCTTGCTCATTACATGGTTCTACGTGGGGAAAAATAAATCTAAAATGTGTGTAATCTTTAGGAAGACCATTACTGTTTCTTTTTGCTAATAGCATTTTAGCTTAATAAAAAGATAACTGCATCAAGCTGATTTTTCAGATCTCAGTTGACATTTATCTTGCTTTCTAAAATAAAATTATTATAACTCTAAATTCAAAATAATACAGAATATTTACCTCCTGATTAAACAGGCCTATTTCAAAACATGCCTGACAGCATATGGCAAGCAGCTTCCTCAAGAGGTGGTAGGGGAAGGGAGGTTCACAGAAACAGAAGCATGAAGTAATCACTGTAGCACTCCAGGGAGTAGTTTGTCCCCAGAGGAGCATCCAAGAGCTGAAGAGCTACTTCTGGAAGTGGGTGTTGTGTCTTGGGTGTCCCTTGGTGAAGTGCTGCTGTGCTGTGCTTGCACTTAGTGGCATCTCCAGGAGCCAGGAATGGGAGATTGAGTTTGGTTTTTCTTGAAAGGATATTTGGCTTTCCCAAAGTGGTGGTGGTGACTTAGGAGTTTTTGCTGCCCCTGTGTTCACCACAAATACACGGAATGTGTCACCAGTCTGGCCCACAGCTGGTGGGCTGAGGTAAAGTGCTGCCTCCCAAATTGAGCCTTGGATGGGAGAGGCACAAAGGAGCTGGCTGTAAATTCATTACAAAATACGGATTCCTGTTCTTCAGTTCACATTCTGTTGCATTTTGTTGTTTAACTTATAGTTTCCAGTTTCAGGTAAAATCTATTAGGGGTCAAAGGTGAAAGAAATCTGATGCTCTAAAAATACTGACTAGATCACATCCTTGTGAAAAGCTGTTTCTGTTGGTCACAGAAAACCCTTTGTGGTTGTCAGGTGTCCCTTGCACTCATTCCTGTTAATCTGGTGAAGGCTGTTTTCACTGTGGTGCTTCTGAGGTGCTGATACCGTTCTGTGGAACCAGCTCACTTGCTAAGAGAACAAAGAACCCACGTGGGATCTGAATCTGTTGGCCAGAAACTGAATGATTACAAGGTTTTTTTATTTAAATGGAATACCTGGTTACTTTGGAAATGGGATGATGCCAGTGAACTTGTTGATAACTGCAACACTTGTCTGTTTCCCCACTGCCTTTTCAGGAAACCAAGAATCTCATTTTCCACCTTCAGTTTCTCCTAATATTATTATTAACTTGCAGCCACTGCAATCCTGTTTTCATTAAATTAATTTATTCTTTGGAAATTTGTTCATGAGAATTTACTTAGCTAATTTTGTGACGCAGTAGCAATTACTGATTAACACTGACAAGAAAGTGAACCTTCACATGTTGAGTCTGGTCTTGTAAATCAATGGGGCAAGAGACTTGGCACTAATCATATAAAAATAAATGCAGATAGCTGATTTCTTCTCAACTTGTAACAAATAATGGAGATTTGAGTTAACATAGAAATGGTACTCAAAAGAATTGTCTTACCTAAAAATGCAAAGTATTTAAGCACTTCTCCAAGTGAGTGTTCACAAGTAGTTTGGAAATGTGGGTTTGAGCCTTTAAGAATTAAATAATCATGCAATTGGTGAAAAATCTCAAACATTTTTGTTACTGACTGGGGAATGTATATTTGTGTAGCAAGTTGGGAGGTTGATTAATTGGGACTTTTTCCCCCTATAACACCTATTTGGGTTCCTTTCTGCGTTCCCTGCAGCTGGCCAGCTCAGCCAGTCAGCACATTACGCTCTCCAGCTGCCCTACAACGTGCTGGGCTTGGGCCGCAGCGCCAACTTCCTCGACCACTTGTACGTTGGCATCCCTCGGCCCTTGGGAGAAAAGGTCAGTGGATGTTTAAATTGTCAAGCTAATTATTTATGGTGCTACCTTTCCTAAGAGACCTTGGATAGAAATTCTGCTGGGACATTCTTTTTTTTTTATTTTCTGAAGTAAGAACATCAGAGAAGTAAGTTTGTGTACAGAAAGGTTTGCCCGAAAGAACCCAGTTTTTTTGAGGGGTGTACAAGCTCTGAAGCCAAAATAAAACCAAAAGATGACTGAAACTGTCTGTAAATGTTAGCACAGTGCTTGTCTGTAGGGCAGATGGATACTAGGTCTGAGGGTCCAATTACTCTGGAGTGCAGTAGCTGCAGGGCTTTCCTAGAGTTGCTGTGGCTGGGCTGGGACTCACGTAGTCCCTTCTGCCTCAGTGGTGAAACCACGGGCAGTGTCATGGTGGGGGGAGATTACTGTGATTCTCTAATCTTCACATGAAACATAAAAGTGGAGTCCTCACCATTTTCAGTCTTTAAAGATCTGATGGTACTCCTTTGAAAAGTGAGGTACTCAAATGGGCCAAATTCTGATTTGGATAATTGTTTTGCCTGCCTCCTTTGTAGAATCAGTTCTTTTCTTCTTTCCCTGTTAGGTTGTTGCTTTGTACTTTTAAAGCAGATGCTGTGTTTCATGTCAGCAATAGTAATTTTGCTTTGTACTTTTGGGGGGTGGGTTTTAAAACATTTAGGAGCTTTCAGAGTAACAGGTTTCTACAAAGATTAAGGGATTAATCACTTGTTTTTAAGTTTTTTAAAAACCTACAATTTTTTTCTTTCTCCTTTTGTATATTTCAACAGAGAATTTCTTTGCTTGTAAGTATGTTGGTTTGTTAGGAATTGACACAGCCTTTGCTTTCCTTTCAGTCCATAAGAAAACAAGAATGGACAGCTATCATACCAAACTCTCAGCTTATAGTCATTCCTTACCCTCATAATGTTCCTCGAAGGTAATGTCATTTGGATTTGCACTTCCCAAAATTACATTAATACACAGTGTAAATTAGGCATTATGTGTAGCTTTAGAAATAGTTATTTGTGTAGAAAGTTACTGAAGAGCAAGGGCAGGAGGTCAGTGCTGAGCTGGAGCTGAAAATGCTGCTCAGGTATTTACACAGCCTCTCAGATGGTGCCCATAAACAATCAAAACCTATTACTGGCTCAGACAAACAATCAAAATGTATTACCAGCTCCACTCCTGTAAATAATAACATACTTGCTAGATTTAACAACATCCTCAGTGACAAATTACAAGCATGGTAATGGTTGAATTAAGCATTTTTGTTTCACCAAACATGCAGTTTCTGTCGGGTTCCATAGAAAAGCTTTGCTTCAGCCCTTCTAAATGCAGTAGCTGCTGCTACAGGAATTAATGCTTCCCTTTAGGTAAAGGTGAATGGGTTGGTTTCACGAGAGCTTGATCATGGAATTCACTTTGCAATTAAAATGTTTCTCCCAGAAAGAGAGCATGTTTCTCTCTTTGCTATTAAAGACAACATTAGTCAAATATTCCAGCTGCGTTTTGCCGCTTGATCTACCAGTGAGGTCAGCTGCATTTATCATGCAGAAATGATTCTGACATCAGTTCAGCAGTTAATTTTACTAGAGAACAAATAATGGTGGAGAAGTGATGTGCTGCTTGAGTTGCTAATTAACAACCACAGAAATAACATCTGCCAGATGAAAATTTAGTTACAGTCTTGAGGTATTTAAAGGTATGTGTTACACAAAACAATTACTGTTATCACATCCTTAAACTATTTCTGCTTTCGTATAAAGTGGGTTGATGGACATTGTAGAATAGCAGAGGATGGAATCCCCAGAAGAAATCAGATTTCATAATAAAAGTTTCCTAATTTATTTTTTTTTAACATAGATATGTGATTTCCTGAGAGGCCTCAACACAGAGCCTGCTGCTGACAGCTTTCCCATGATAGGAAACCTGTAGTACAAAAAAGGGGGTTCCCTGGGCCTCAGGACCTCACATGGTTTGAGAGGTGTCTTCCAGGAGCCCTAAAGTGTTTAATTTTGTTAATCTTCAGCCATAATCAACTGCTTATGTTGTCTAGAACTACTGTTGGCCCTGGGTAACTTCAGGAAAAGAGAACTGGACCCATGAGCCTGTCCAAGAAGAGCTTCTCATGTGATGGGAAAATCTTCCAGGGTTGTTTTCCCCTGCTGCTCCGTGTCCCCAGGCCCCAGGCATTCTTGTGAAAGGTTTCCTTATGCATTTTACTTTGTCCCAGGCAAGGGCAGGAGATAAATCTCCTAATGAGAAAAAATTCATTCCCTGTGGCTATCCATAGCATTCATGAAAAGTTAAACAGAAACTGTACTTAGACATGGTATTGCTTGAAAATGATTATATTAAGCCATGTATTTTTAAATAAACATCATTAAGCTTCAGTCTCTAAGTAGACCTGCTCATTTCTGTAGACCAGGTTGTCACCTGTCTTACCCTAACAGGTTCTTTTCATCTTTGTAAGTAAAATCTGTTTACTGCTTCTTAATGAAGGGTAGTAATGTTTCCTTGGATTTTCTTCTTTTGTACAGCTGGAGTGCCAAGCTGTATTTGACCCCAAGTAACATTGTACTGCTGACAGCTATAGCCTTAATTGGTGTCTGTGTTTTCATCCTGGCAATAATTGGCATATTACACTGGCAAGAAAAGGTAAGCTAATTTACTAGAATGTTTTTAATATATTTTCTATACTGTTTAAGACTCCCTAATATTTTACAGACCTGTACATTGGGGTTTTTTTTACATTTTTCTACAGCATAATAGCTTCTGACACAGACTGAATGAAGTCGCAGAAGGTGTTATTATTAATTCAATGTTTACCACAAGTTTAAAAATTGGCTTTTTTTTTTTATTTAAGCTGTAAGACACTTAAGCTTGTCCATGTCTTTTTTTCCACTAAGCTGTTATTTCCAACTTAAATGAGCCATCTTTGTTTCATGTCTAAGCTTTCCATTTTGCAGTTTTAAGGAAAACTGTTTTGGAAAATGGAACATAAGCTCAGTTTACTTATCTTGAGTTCTGCTGGTAATCTAAAAATCAGGAGAAAGTCTTTTTCGTGTATCTCTCTTTGCTGGTTGCACTGCCATTAGCATTCAGGAATGTATAGGGAGTCAATGGTGCATATTGGCTGCTTTGCTCTGTGGGTCTGAATTCCACGTGCAGGGTATAGAAATCCATTGATTTGAAGCAGCATTTTGAAAGGGGCCTTTGATGTCACAAAAGAAATGCATTCCCATTTTTCTTAACTATGCTCAGTTCACAATCATACCCAACTGGCAGAGTTGCCAATAAATGTTACTACATACCCAAACCATAATCTTAGCTGTCAGATAAAATTACTGTACATTCTGACATGGTAGAACTGTTTGTTTTTTGTGCTCGTGGAAATAAAATGACCTTGTTAAACATTCAGATAAGCTCTGCGCATGCTTCATACTTAAATGTTATTTGTCTGTCAGTCTTCACTCTTCAAAATGTTAAATACAGTCTGCAACTAATAATAAAGCTGGGAATGAGACACACAAAGCAAAGAAACACAAAGTTGATGATGGCTGTTGTTAGCATGTCCTGCTGTACCAAGAAAGTGCTGCTCTCTGGTAGCTCAGGGCTGGGCACTGCCTGGGTTTAATTCTCTCTGCAACATATCTTTAGCAAACAAGAGCAGCAGAAAAGGTACTTGGACTTTGACTTGGGGAAGGATTGCCTATGTATAATTCCATCTGGAGAAATGGAGATTTAGTGGCAACATTCAAAACAGGTTTTGTAATTCAAGCGCTGTAGAGTAAGGAAGGACTCAGCCCAGAGTGAGCTTTCAGAGCTGTTTGAAGTCCCACCTGTGTGTGAATGGGGTATTGCTTACATTATAACTCTGCAGCACAAAATAGGCATAAATATTTGGACAGATTGTGTGTGTTTTCAGACCATTGTATAAACATGTGTTAATTCCTACATTCTTCCTATGGATTTTTACCTTCCTAATATTTAGAAGAGGTGGAGATACAGAACAAATAAGAATGTTTACCAAGGCTGGGTTGTGCATCACTGATATGTGTAAAGTTAAACTCCAAAGTTCCTTGTTTCTAAGCTTATTCTTAGTTTACTGTGTCTCAGCAATCCTCTCCTAAAAATATTGTCCAGGCTAAATGCCTTTCCCTTGCAGATCTCTGGAGTACATGTAGCAAAGAAAGGAAGGGGAAAGGAACTGGCACTTAAAATCTTTTCTTTCCCCCAGAGGATGTATGTGTCTGTAAGCTGCACTGTTTTATTCAGCAGTTTAAATAAACCCTGGACTTTCACCTCTGCAGATAAATAGTAGCAGGAGCCCTTTGTCTACAGTAGTTCTTACACACTCCTCTGCCAGCCAAGTATTGGAGTACTGACATGAGTGTAGGGTTTAGGGGTAGGTGTTGCTCTGTCTTGCCTTAGAAATTTTAAATGCATTGAAGAAAAAAAAGCTTTGAAGTCTCAGTTACTAGATTTTCGTTTTGATACATCAAATGAAAGAGAAATTGAGGAAGAATTGACACCATTATTCATCTTACAACAAATACAATCCTTCTACATTTGCTGCAACCCTCAATAGTCCTTATTCTCACTCCTGAGAACTTGCTTTGGGGTCGTGAGGCTGGTCATGGAAACACTGCACAGTGCTGGAAATCCTGCTGGAGAGGGTTTGCTGCATCCAGCAGAGTATCAGTTACTGTCAAATTTGAAGTAGTAATTTTTTCAGGAAGCATACAAGAAATGGAGTGGAAATGGTTTTCTAAGTGAGATGATGAAATTTTGTGGAATGTGACAAGCATTTCAGTGTAGGGAAGAGTGTGCCACTCCCTCCTTCCCACCCCTTTTTTGACATCCAGAATACTACTGACACTGATAAAGTCCCTGCCAAAACAGCCAGACTGATATATCTTAAACCTCACTGACAGCTCTGCCGCTGCTACAAAATGCAGTAAAATCCATATTTAAACCAACTGAGTTGCTATCACACATAAACATTGTGTAATGAGGAAATCTTTGGCCTTGAGCCAAAGCAGATGATGAACTCTCATGGCAGAAGATGGGCACGCATTTCTGCCACAATTGTTGTGTATTTTTATCAACTGAGACACAGTTCTGAATGCCCACGCAGCACCTACTGGAGAGGCTTTTCTTCATTTTACTCTTAAAAAAAAAAAAAAAAAAAAAGAAAAGAACATGGGTCTGTGCACACTAAAAAGCATTTTGGTCTGCTTTGCCAAATTCTCTCATGCTGGGATTTACACATGCTGTCTGTCATGACAAAAGCACGAGTTTGCACTGTGTGTTCAAGAATCCTTGAAGAAATGCTTCCATCCTCTGTTAAGTGCCTTAGCACATGGGAGGAGACATGTGGCAGAGGACGTTTTTACACATGACATGGATTCTAGGTACAATTTAAATATGCTGCTTTTTTCCAAGCACCACCCAATTCACTCTTTCAGCAGGTCAGTGTGTGCTCTGCATAAATAAGCAGGGAAATGCATTCCACTTCACATTTTCATAATACAAACAAAAGACACAGAGCATTTTTCGCCTACTTATTGCTGTTAGTTGTTGGTTGAACTGCCATCTTGCTCTAAAGTTGTATTTAACAGAATGTTTTTTAAATGAGATTCTTCATACATGCAACATAAATTAAATTTACAGTTAGTCCAGAGTAATTTCATCTTATATTATAATATAGACAAAATGCATACCAGGAAACAGTCTTCAGGTTTGAATTATTCCTTTTAAAATGCATTATTAGAAATAACAGAAAATAATGGGTCATAAATACTACAACAGCAGAGACTTAACAGCAGAAGCCAATTTTGCGTAGATTATTGCTATTTCAAGCTGACATCGTTTAAAAGTTAATTGTTGGGGCTTTT
The DNA here is from genome assembly GCA_024734555.1 of Trochalopteron elliotii. Taxonomy (NCBI): domain Eukaryota; kingdom Metazoa; phylum Chordata; class Aves; order Passeriformes; family Leiothrichidae; genus Trochalopteron; species Trochalopteron elliotii. Next base: position 5,941,289 of record JANPWX010000087.1, read on the forward strand.
ACCAAGCTTTTTTGCCTTTTGTCAAATGGCTTGAAAAAAATCATCCATTCTCTGACACTTGACAGCTCATTTCTGTAACAGTATTGCTCTAGATTCCACAAAGTGTTTTTTTATTATTATTTTTCAGAAAGCAGATGACAGAGAGAAGCGACAGGAGGCTCATCGGTTCCATTTTGATGCTATGTGACATGCCTTAATATTTATGAAGGAGCTGCTACTCATTTGCTTAACTGAAAGACTAAATTCTGGTTTTTAAAATTATTGCCATGAAAGTACTGTTGGTGTGTTATTTGTAAATGTTGCATTATCTGGTATTTATTTGGAAAGTATTAAAATTAGACCTGAATGTCTCACAAGGCCTTTCAGTTAAGAGACTGTATATAATAGCATTTGGCCTTTATTTAACAGAACTGTAAATTTATTTTTCTTAGTAAAGGGATCAAAATGCATGTACCATTGTTTATGTACCAATTCTTTAGTAATATTTGATAGAAAGAAAGGTGTGTAAATGAAGTGTAGCATTTCAGCAAGCAGAATACCTTGTATCACTTGAATTGGTCTTGTCCTTTATTCATTCCTGCAAAACAACCTGTTTTTTGAAAATTAAACTTGTGCAGTTTCTCAGATGACTTAATTGTTAATTTTTTTTGATTGTATTAAATGGTGCTTAACCTAAAGTATTCTGTATTTTTCTTTGTTTAAATCCATATGTGCAGTAGTTAAAGAACTTAGGATTTAGAGAACCAAAAGGAACCTGCAGTGGAATGCTAGTTCAGTCATCCTGGGATAGATGCAGTATTTATGTGTGCCACTTCTAGGGAGAAGACAACACATTAAAAAATTAAAATCATAAAAATGTATCAGGATTACATAAAACGCTTTTATAATTAAACTATGACCACATTTATTTTAGAAAGGCACAAAATCATTATGAAAGTAACTATTTTTTTAACATAGGAAAGGTATGGGATTTTTTGTTTGGCTTTGTTTTTCAAGAAGCTGAAAGAAACATTTTTGAGGAGAGATTGAGGATTGATGCCCTAAAATGTATTGCTAAGTGATGAGATATGCAAAGATTAAATTAAGAATGTAACAGGACACTCTGGATAATCAATGCACATTTTCTATGTACACTGCTATGCCCAGATTTCATGAGGCTGTAATAATGGCAGAAGACATGTCACTCAGCTTTAAATATTTTAAATAGTGATAAAGTTATGGTTGCTCAGTGTACTTGGGATCCTGAAAGAATCTCTGAGAACAATCATGCTTTTATTTTCCATCAGTTTACACCATTAATTCTGCAGTTACATTGGTTAATTTGCATTCCTAATACTGTTTGATAAACTAGAACATCCTTTCTGAACAAACTGCAAGTCTTGGTCCTCAAGGCACTCCTGTGTGCAGTGTGTCCCTGGAATGCTCCCAGTGCCTGGCAGGGCAGCCCTGGACAAGAGGGAGCAAAGCTGGGCTGGTGGTGCCACCCTGAGTGCCAGTCAGACCCTGGGTTCCCATGGCACTGCTGAACACTGACCTGTTCACACAGCAGCACTGTCCTGAGCTCTGAAGTGTCACTGGGAGTCCCAAAATGCTCTGATCAGATGCCAGCACAGGAGACTCTCATATCTCATTACTGTTGTTATTCAGGACAGAATATTTCCTTAATGCACACCTTCAGTTTTTCTCATGAAAAGGTAAGATTTTTTTTTTTTTTTAGATAAATACTTAATGCTTTTGGACTTTTTAAACCATGTTGATAGAATTAGCTCCCACCAGCAAAAGAAGGAACAGATTTTATGATTAGGAGGAGACACAGTTCAATGTATTTTCCTGTCTTTTTCAGATGGTTGGAGAATAATGCTAAATGCATAATGCACTGTGGCAGTAAAGTTGTCTGTAACCCTCTATCACAACATAATACACAGAGATTAGCTTCCTTTTGTTTTTGAAAAAGCAATTAGGAATAAAATAACCTCATGCTGACATTTAAACTGTTGTACAAAACAATGAACTTGGCACCTTTTGCTCTGAGGTATTTTGCATGCTCAGTAGTGCATCATTGCATCACTATATACAATATAATAAAGTTTACCCCAGGTTCTAAGTACTTGTAGCATGGCTCACAGTCTATGCATACTGTTTTGAATTAAGGCATTAAATATTGTTAAACCTGTTGTCAGAGGTTTCATGTTGTACTTTGGTTCTCTATTCTATAGCATTAACATATGTTTGGGTAAGGTTATTGCACTTCCACTGGGAAGTTTAAGAAAGTTGTAGTTCCAGGTGATTGTCACAGTAACTGAGAAGTGAGAAATAGATTGAGCTACATAAATTTTCAAACTGCAGCCACTCTAACACAGCCCTGGTGAGAAATGCTATTGGAAGCTTCCTCAGTGTGAAATTTCACCTATATAAAAATACTGTTGACAGGCCAACTGACAGATGGCTGTTGAAATACCATCTTTCTTTGTTCTCATTTTCCATGAGAAGCTTTAAGACTGAATCTTCCTACCAGATTTATCATTAATGCACTATAATCCCCCAACAAAAGAACCAACTTTTCTGCTGCAGATTAATAGGCATATTCTATATAGTACAATATTCCTCCTGTGCCGAGGCTGTTGTGCTTAACAGACAGAGACATTAAAATCACTTACTACAGTTAATTGAGAAGTAATCACTACACACACACCAAGTCAATTCAGGGCTTCTATGGAATCACAGGATGGTTTGTGTTGGAAAGGACTTTAAAGATCATGCAGTCCCAACCCCCCTGCCGTGGGCAGGACACCTTCCACTATCCCAGGTTTCTCCAAGCCCTGTCCAACGTGACTTTGAATATTTTCAGGGGTGGGGCAGCCACAGCTTCTCTGGGCAACCTGTGCTCAGGCCTCATCACCCTCACAGAGAAGAATTTATTCCTAACACCTCATCTAAACCTCCTCCCTGCCAGTGTGAGGCCATTCCCCCTTGTCCTGTCCCTCCATCCTTGTATACAGCCTCTCTTCATGTTTCTTTGCAGGCTCCTTCAGGCCCTGCAAGGCCACACTGAGCTCACCCCAAAGCTTCTCCTGTCCAGGTGAACAATCCCAGCTCTGCCAGCCTTTCCTCCCAGCAGAGCTGCTCCATCCCTCTGCCCATCCTGGAGCCTCCTGTGGCCTGGCTCCAGCAGCTCCAGCTCCTTCCTGTGCTGGGCCCAGCTCTGCAGCTGGGGTCTCACCTGAGGGGCAGAATCCCCCCTCCCTTACTGACCCCCCCCAGGTCCTTCTCTGCAGGTGTGCTCTTGACCTATTGATCCCCAGCCTGTGCCAATATTTGATATTGAATAGGCACCAATGGATTGTAATTGATATATATATATAACTTCATTCAAATGAATGACACCAAAATAGAGCAGAAGTCAATCTATAAACTTCTGCTATATTATAATCAACAGTGCAAAAGCATTAACTGTCTCTGTTTTGAAGGTATTAATAACCAAACAAATTATTTTTTTTAAATTTAGAAAATGCAATTAATATGCAGTACTAATTCTATAGGGATGGGCAAATGTTTGTTCAAAGAAGTATGTTTAGAAATCAAGAGAAGTAGAGGAGTTAAATCTGACATTGCTATGCTGCTTTAGTAACCCTGCTGTCCATTCTGGGGACAGGATCTACTTGTTGGGGCACTGGTAATACTGGCCACCCTGTCACTTTGAAAATAATCAGCCAGACAGAACTATTTTTATAATTAATTCCTGACTTCAGTGAAAAATGTGATCCCATCTATGATATAATCCATAACAATTATAACCTAATTTTGAAATTAATGAATTTTTCAACCTAAGCCAAAAAAGTCTGTAGGTATATTCTAACAGATCTAATTATATTGCCTACTAAATAGAGAAGTGCACTGTAAGCTTTCTGAAGGCTGTGAGTTTTCTTCCTGACTATTCAAAAGTTTGCAGTATCATTACTCAGTACTAAATAACAAAGCCAACTGCATATTTATGTATGATTATGTATTATATATTGTAATACAATTACAATTGTATTATAATACAATACTGGGGCACTTGTACCTTCTCTAATTTTCTAATTATAGAAATTATATAATGAAATTGGGATTTATTAAAGGCACCTAAATTGTACTGATAAAACCAAATACCAGAACAGTTAAAACATAACTCCTCATCTCCTTTCATAATTATTCACTGTCGACATCTGTATTGTTGCAACCTCTTTTAAAAACAATGTCCAAATAGCTGCTGGTCTAAGGCTGTTTGGGTTGTACACTCTGCTACTCAAGAGCAGAAAATATTTTAGGTAAATTAAAGTTAAAACTTTTAACTTTTCACAGAACAGCAAATCAAAGGAAGTTTTAAGGAGGAGGCAAACCCAGTTCTAATAACACAAATATAAGCCTTTAGCTGCAGCAGAGCACTGTTCTGACTGACTCATTCATCAGCTGCTCATGCAGGTGTTTACCTACATCAGAATGAGTCCCACTGCCTTCCCTGAACTACTGCTACTCAAAAATAATCATGAGGACTCGACAGAGCATCAGAACAATACACAGCTGGCTGTCCAACTCCCAAACTCAAGTTTAATGAAGTCAAGCTGACTGCCAGCATGACCCAGTGGCCACGCGTTTCCTCCCTGGAAACCTGCACTCTGCAGGCTCAGAAGATGGGAACTGAAAGCTCCTTCAGACCTGTCACTAGTGAAAGCACTGCCTGTAACAAGAACTCCAGCAAAACAAAGCAACAGGGATGTCCACAGGAGAAATGGCTCTGAAAGCAGCAGAGGCAAAATGTGCCCCAAATCTACAAATGGATGCTACTCCCTGCCTCTCCCACACTGACAGCTTGACACAGCCCTGGGAAGAGAACAGGATGGAAAAAGGATGGAAAAGCTGCTCACTTCCCCAAGTGTGTAATAGCTCTGTTCAACCTTCTAATGGACAAACCAGGAGTTCAGCTCTTCAGTTAAATTGACTGTAGCAGATTGGGTCTTTGCAATTACTGCCCAAACTTGTACGGAGCACACGGCATTACAAGTGTTTAATCCCAACTCTTTGGTGAGAGACAATGGACCACAAATAGTTCTCTGGAATGCAAATTCAGCCCGAGACCTAAGAATTGGGCCAGTTCTCATTTCTTATATCATCACGAGTAATAAAAATATCCAAGTCAAATTTTGCCATCAGCTACACTGTGAATTCTAAAAAATAAAAGAAGCAGGCAACCCCCTGTTTCTCAACAATCTGCACAACAGCACAGTCAGATTTTAATTATGTACTTGCAGAGAGGATAAAAAATTGTGAATTATGCCCAGATACAGTGGTCTTGGATATTTTCTTGCATTCCTACAGTAAGCATTTTTGTTAGTAAAGAAAATAATGCAAAGTAGATACACCTATTGAGGACTTCTTTATGTATAGGAGTTTCCACTATAGAACTTTACATTTCATCACACTGCTATAAATACTTGGTTAAGAGGGGAACAGAGGAATCGCTTTGTCCACTGCTGGAATGTAGCAGCTATTTCACAATTCATGGAAAAACTACGCTTGGAGGAGGACTGTATCATCTCTATTTGAAATTGAAAGGACAATTCAAGTAAGTAGAATAATATAATTATGTAACTTGGGATTTTGCCAGAACATCAAGCTTAATACTTCATGAAGCTTCTTGCAACACTGAAATGGATCTTTAATACGCAGAAAAGCTCAGGACCTTTGCTGCCAGGTCTCGCCGGGGGTCCGGGAGGAGCTGCCGCCCCCCGCCCCGCTCCCTTCCGCTGCTCTCCGCTCCCTTCTCCATTTAACTCGCCCTCGCTGACAATCACACTGACTTGAAGCGCCTGAAATATTTAACAGATAATCTGAAGCAAGAGAATGACCTTTTCTAACAGGATAGGCTGACCTTTGAACATTGTAGAAAGAATTTAACATTCAAATACACAGCACCAAGCCACAAGGAAACCAGAGCTTCACCTCGCACGCTCGTGTTAGACACTGTACTGAGCTGCCCTACTCCTTAAGCAGACGGACTCGCAAGTGGCAAATTACGCATATAATTTACAGTTTGTAAAATCTGTTGGGTCTAGCGAGTGGGTTGGTTCCAAATTGCTCCCACAAAGTGCCTGCGCTCGGACAGCGGAGTTGCGCGTGGGGCACCTGGAGGTGCAGCCGTGCTTCGCTGCGCAGGACCCGAATGGAGACCGGGGCCGGGGCAGCTCCCGGGAACGGCAGATCCTGCGGGCCCGGCCCGGGGGCGCCCGGCCCGCTCTTGCCCCCTGCGCAAAGCTTTGCAACACGCACGGGTCTAAACATCTCCGTGTTTCAATACTTCTGGAGCCTGAGCGCAAGATCTCAGCCTCGCCTAACCGGCAGTTCCCGGGAGGAGACATCCTATAGGAAGTGCCCAGCGATTCTTCAACCCGCGTTGCCTATGGGAGATTTGAAAGCATCTGTAAGGAACTACCGTGTTGCTATCATTTTACACACAGCCCATGGGCAGTACAGCGCTCCGCGGTCATGCCCCCAGCTGTCCGGCACGGCCGCGGCTCTCGCCCTCACGGACCTCCCTCGGCAGCCCGGAGGGGTCTGGCAGGACGGGAGTCCCCGCGGCGGGATGTGCTGGCCGGGGCCTCTCCCTCCCTGCCCTTCCCCCGACATCGCCACCTGCCTCCACCTCAGGCCCTTTCCCGAAGTAACATCTCCCCTCACAAGCTAACCCGATGTGATGGATAACCAGAGGGACGGGAGCCAGGGCAGGCAGCAGGCTAAGTGCGCCTTTTTATTAACTTCTTGTAAAGTAATAGCTCCATTTTAGCTGTCACTCCTGTCAAACAACAGCCGCACAATAGCGTGTGATGGGCTCTTCCCGGCGCCGGAGCTGCAGGCAGCACACTGCAGCCAGGCAGGCAGCTGGGCACGCCGCACTGCCGGAGCCGCGCGGGCTCCCTGCCACCAGCGAGGGGGCGAAGGGGAGCCACGGAAGACCAAGGGAAGCACCGTGTCCCTTTTACCCCATCGGGACCCACTCAGATCCCAAACAAAGCCGGGCAGCCGAGATTCAGGCTTATCCAAGTCGCCGCGTCCTGGAAAGGGGCCGCACGGCTCGCCCTCTCCCCCGCGGAGGACGCTCCCCGGGCAGGCAGCACCGCACACGGGAAAAGCCGGGCAGACGGGGGGCAGGATGGGCCTGGGGCGTGAGGCACGGCGGGGGGCCGAGGTGCGGGACAGAGGCGGGGCGCTGCAACGGGGCCAGCCCCGGCTCCTCGTGGGGACGGGGTGACAGACGTGGCTAGACTTC